>JBAJMU010000006.1:13585062-13619785 GCA_037952995.1 Hyposoter didymator
CCCCCGCTCTCTTTTTCTCTGTCTCTCTCTTCGACTTTTTATCTGCGCCTCTCTCTACCTTTTATGATTGCTCTGACCGCTTCATTAGTTACTATCCAGTTATAGCTTCGACGTCTCTGTCGCCCCTCTCGCGACCTCGGCAACTCTCCAGACCATATGAACGAGTAATAATGCTGTTGTGCTCGCGCTCCTGACGATGCTAATATGCTTGCGACTAAAATTGGCTGCACTAACCAAGACAGAAATAAATCTCAATGCACCGCGTTTATTTCAATCTCTCTCTCTCTCTCTTTCTCTCTCACTCTCACTCTCTCCCTTTCTCTCTTTTTCTCTTAATTCTCTTTGCTTCCACTCTTTATCATTTGTTGAGATATGAATTATAATGAGACGAAACAGATATATGAACGAGCATAGGGAAGATCGCCTCGTTGATGCTCCTGCGATGTACGATGCCCCGGCATAACGAAAATCCAAAGGGAACAAAGGGACACGTAATTCTGAAGGAAAGAATTATCCTGCAAAGTGTGCACAAAAGCATTTGTATTTGACACGATTACTATTCCGTAGTTGTTTCGTGTGTCTCCAGCAACGCTGACTTATGTTAATGCCGTAATTATATCGTCCTAATCTACCGCTTCTCTGTTCACGTAGACGCGCGCTCGCGCAAATGCTTTTCCTTCTTCTATCACGAATTAGTATAAACACGAATGTGTGTGTGTGTATTTTTTTGTCCATGTATTAACACAAATGTTTAACGTTAACCACCGACGTGTACCGTCCTATCAAATAACCATCTCGAAAAGTGCAATGCGTGCCAGAATGCACCGTGACCGTTGCTGGCTCTCGTTCCTCCTCCTCGAATCACGAAACGACCGAGTCCTTGCGCACAGATCCTCCTGGTTCTCCAACCACTCTCGCCTCGAATGCCGCCGCCCAACAAAAGGGCACGAGTAACTCGAATTTGATTCCTCGAGTCAGCCGAGTTACATCCTTCTCTTCACCTCCTCCACGTCCAGACACACCAATACATTCTCCTCATTGTATCTTTCCGATTTTTTCTTTCCACAGGTTGAGAACCTTTCGGTTTGTAAAATGCACTCTTTCGCGTGCATACATGCCTACGCCAAGGGAAGACTCCTGCGAGATCGAATCGCCGTGACGCGAGAATGGCAGTGATGAAAATTTATGTGCACGAGTTTTCTCTCCACCGGATATGGGCCTCACCGTCTTAATTCCTGCGAATTTAAAACCCACTCGTATATCTCACAATATTTTACTCCGATAAGCACACGAAACCAACCGACGATGCACCTTCGGAAACGAGTTTTTTTCTCAAGTTTCTTACATTTCCAATCAGCTCCAGTTTCAATAATATAACAAACTGTTTTGTTATTCGTGTCACTTTGACATCAAAATCTCAATAATGATGAAAAAATCATTGTAATTTTATGAGAATCCAAGATTTACGAATAATAAACACCGACAAATGGATCGCATCAACGTGTCTGCAGCCTGCAAACAACAGGCTCACTCGCATATCTTCCGCCGAGAAAATCCTTGCTCGAACAATGATTAAACGCTCGAGTGCAGCTTATAGCATAATACACAAGAATGTATAAAGCCAGATGATACACGCTCTGGTAGGGATCGACGGAAATTCTACATTCGAGATGGAATATACATTATTTTTGAAATAATAATACGTGGAGCGTGTTGTATTTTCTTGTTTGTTACGGGGGTGAATTTATACTCTTTATTGCTGAATAGAATGAAACGAAGCGAGTTTTTGGTTAGTTGTCCTTAAAAAGTACGAGGATAGACGGTGTAACATTCATGGGTGTGTATTTTTGGTTTGTATTCATTTAAGGTGTGTATGTGTGAGTATAAAGGAATAGGGCTTCTGATAACCATTTGTTTGACAAAACTAGATCTCGCTAGCTGGTCATTCTTGCATGGATTTTCACGTTCCTTTCGACGACATTATCATCCGTATCCGTGGCGGCTTCATGAGACTGAATCTCCACGGTTCTGTACAGCCACCGGTGTATTACGGGTGTATGAGTTCTTGTCGCAATTCGCTACGGGGACACCACCGCCGTGGGTTATAACTTGGCTCTTTCTCCTCGTCCTTCCGCCCCTTCCTCATCCCTTCCTCTATCTATTTCGACGCGAAGAATAGACACGAGACTCTCGAACGTTAAGCATGGATCTCTTTTGCTCGTTCCATCTCTCTCATCCTTAATCCGCGAATCGAAGCTTTCATGCATAATTCATGAGAGCTCGGTCTCTCTGTATTTTCTTCTCGCTCTGTTCCGCATGAGCTCATTAATTCTCTCCTCTGCTCGTATCACCGTGTCCCTCATCTTTCCCTCTGCTCTTGCTCTCACATTCACTCTTATTTTCTCACTCATACACGTTCCTCCATCCACCACCTTTTGAATCAAAAACTTTTCGGGTTTAGCCTCCCTCTCGCCTTGCTTCCAACTCTGCCAGAGTCTTTTCCTCCTGATGGGCCCAGAGACACTTGAAAATTTATAGCGTCCAGCGCGCTAGACCGTTCGAGTCTCACTGCACACGTTCTTTTTCTTTCTAGTTTTCTCGTATGGCTCATTTTGCTCGTGGAATCGTAAGAATTTTCGCATCGATCGAGTCGATTATTTTTTCTAGTGTCGCGCAGCAAAACTTGATTATTCATTTTGCAAAAAATTATTGTATGCAGAAGGATTTAATGGACTTGTTTTTTTTTCGCTCACACGCAATTTCGTGGAACTTTGTAATTTTTATGGCTCGCGAGAAAAAATTCGAACAGGATTTTTCCTTCATATATTCGTGTGTCGTGAAAAGCATAAAAAGTTCGAGAGACTTGAACGAACGGGTCGACAAAGAAGAGAGGAGATAAAATTTCGGATGCTTTTCATTGCCACGGTAATTTTTTGGTGACGATTACAAAAAATATATTCACCACGTATCTTTAGTCTGCCAGCAGAAGAATCTGCGTGACTAAAAGATGAGAAAGAGCGTAGCTCCCCATTGGTGATCTCTTTTGCATTATGACGTATAAATCCCAGAATCTTTTAGGTCATAGGATTTCTCTGCTTGGGTTGCAGGTAATATTGAAAGAGGGTCAAAAATCCGGTGTAAAGGGAGAAAACGAAAGTTTTTCTCCCCCAAGGAGGTTATAAATTTCCAAACAATGCAAGAACGAAGAAGCTTCTGTTGAGAAGAAACACCTAAAGAGTGAAAAAAAAATCGAGGTGTGAACGGGTGGACCGGCAAGAAGCAACGAAAGACAGAAATCCTAGCGTACCAATGATAGAAAAGTTTATCGAAATAGACGCACGCGCTCACGGCTGTTTGAGAATCGTACAAAAACGTGTGAACATTCGTTTCATTCTTTCTCGACTGTAAATCGACACGAAACACAAGTCGAGGACACAAAGTTGAACGCTGGCGACGATATAGCGACAGCTCAGGAATCTGAAGCAACATCTTCACGCTCGGTGCAGGACTCTCTCAAATCTAATGCATATAAATAAATAAATAAATATATCTGTGTAAGTAGCACGTAAAAACATTGTATGCGGGTGTAGAATGAGAAAATTTACGTTCCCTGTGCCCGAATGGTCCCGATTATTATTAGTTCAATGAATTTAAATTTCTCTGCGATTGTCCAATTGATGGCTTGACCATTTGCTCCATACGGGCAGTTACCAAACGTCTTCACTTAATAACCTTTTTATATAGAAAAATACACGAGGATATTACTTCCATACGTACTATAATGGTGAGTATATGAAATTATACGCAGTTATATACAGTGCGTATAAAATTAAACGAGTTGGGGAAAGAAATAAGATACGATTGTTTATTTCTATCGAGATCTCATCGAAAAAATTTCGAGCCGGATTCTTTTAACCATATAATATAAACGCATGGACTGATCAACAGGTTTTTCTTCGATATAGTGGTACTCGGATACTATATATATTACACGTCACGATCTACCTGCACTGCGGGTGATCCTTTCTCGATCTTTTGTGAATTCTTGATTTTTCTTTCTTTTATTTTTCACATTATTTTTATCCTTATTTCCCTTTCGATCTCTCTCTCACGTATACAGGGTGTCGCACTTTGGATTTTCAGCCTCGCAGTCTTGGATTTAGAACCAGAATCCGGATTAAACGTTAAATACTTTTTTTTTTTTAAATAAAACTTCAGGCTGATGGCGTGTTTATCATGAAAGTTTCAGCCAAAACGTTCGGAAGCATTGACTTTATTTTGTATCGTAGATTATTTTAGTTTCTGCGAAAAGAATTTAATGCAATTTTGTAAAATCTCGACGAAACGTCGCGCTTGAATATTCGATCTCGAAGGCGATTTTTAGGAAATCGACGTCGCTGTAGGGACACCCTATATGCAACGACTACAAACACGAATATTTGAGAATATCGGCGATCGAAGATCGGGGTTTCGAAAGATAGTTAAACGACCGAGGCCATCTAACACATAATTCAAGTGAAGAAGGCAAGGAAGCAGAATGATGGGAAGATCGAGAGAGGGTAAGGTGCGGGCGGCAAAATACGTCGCGACCATTGTCCGTGGTCCGGGTGTGGTTGCTTGTTGTTGGACTAATGCGTAGGAAGAACTACCTGAGAAGACTCCGCTCCGCAGACAGAGACGTATATATAAATATATAAAGCTACATGACACCTTCGCGCCTTTGGCTAAACTTTTTTTCCCTTTGCGAGCAATGCAGTTGATTAAAAAAAGGAAATCAAAATGTGTAGCAACAAAAAAGTAGCGGGTAACGATCGATAATCGATTCTTCGAATTTTCGAACATAAAACCGAATTCCCAAGCAAATTGAAGAGTTATTTTATGGGCGCTTTAATTTTTATTCCACGACGTCGAGTCTTAAAAACCCAAAAAACCATTTGCCACGAAACGTTCCTTTTTCATGCTCAACGAAAATAGAATTTGTCGCTTGATTGATTGCGAAGAATCAATAAAAAAAAAAACCAAAAAAAAAAACTTTGGTGACCCGCCGCAAGGCTATCTGCCGCATTATTATTTTGGCCGAGTGTCGCGAATCATACATCGAAGATCCCTTCGACAAATTGGCCAGAGTGGTGGGTATCATTTCACGCGAAGCACCTAGAACCCCCGCAGTCTCTTGAGAAAACGCGCTCACTCTTTCTCAATTGTTCTCTCTCACTCTCCGCAGGCTGACTGACAAATGAATTTGCCGATGTGCACGCACACACGGTCACGCACGCATCGCCACAAGCATCATCATCGCCCTTTCGTCATCAACTCGACGGAGAGCGAGCAAAACCTCCCGGGAGTCCAGAGGCAGATCACTCGCCGTTCTTCTCCGCTTTACGTACTTTCGCGTCCCTGTAGCATCGTGACGTCTTTATACCGGTGGCTTCATCGAGACATGCCCGTCACACAAATCGCCTACCAGCCTCCCAGGATGTCACCGATTTATTTTACGAGCGGGTATAGGCCTGGGCGCGGCTCGCAGCTCGCACATCTTTCACGATCGGTATATGTGTTCCTTTATGACATACGAATGTATGTATTCCCTCTGGAAGAGTATTATCGTCGACTATCGAAGAAGCAGCAGTCCAGGCTCTTAAGGTCCTTCCTTGCATCGCAATCGTAACGGGAAACATCGTTCAGGAATCGATAGTTTATTGAGAGCCATTAGAGAGACCGCCATTGGTTAGTCTTCTGTGCTGCGATGAGGCTCCGAAGACGGGACGGAAAAATAGAGAGTAGTGCAGAGAGATACAAAAATCTTTCGGAATGTCACTCCAGATCTTTTCAACTTTTTGATTTATGTTTACGATCGAGTCGCGATCGGGCCATCGCTCTTTTTGACATGCCGATTAGATTGTCAAACGAACAATACCCCTTGAGGCTCCAGAGGTAATTGAGACAAGAGTGACTCGACGAAACAGAGACCAATTCAACTCCTGCTGTGAGATCGAACGGAGTTAGACAAGCTGGGGAGCTTCCGGAAATTCAGATACTCACCGATCGAGTCAGTCAACTAATAACGTATGAATGTGCTTACCAACAATAATTCGTAGCAGTCGATCTCTGTGGAAGAGAAAATCTGAACTAGCTGTCAAGGCATTTATTTTCGGTGTTGAATAAAAACTGAATATTCAGGAATTTTCTCCGAGAAGATTCTCGAAAATGTCACTTTTTTTACGTTTTTCAAAAGTTCTCAATGTCGCAGCCGCAATCACAAATGAAAATTTTGTATATCCACGAGCTCGTTAGTGCTGTCAATCTGGATGTTGAAAGTGAGAGGATTTTTTGAAATTCCAGCCAGAAAAGTAGATCGACAGCGTCCAAGGGTTTGCACTTTCCTTTTCCATAGAAAAATGAAGAGCTTTCTATTCTTTCGAAGAGGAATTATGCCGTAACGTTGAAAACGAGAAACAGGCCATGACTCGGAGGGTTCCAGACCCACTGAGCGGTCACCGTCCACAGTCTGGGTCACCCCAAATAATTAGAAGTATTTAAATCACATTGTTATTTTCTTTGGACACTTGGCTACTCCAGAAGCTAGAAATTCTTGCCTCAACGTAATTCTCCGTCATTTTCTGCTTTTTAAATCATCTCAATGAGTCCGAAAGCCCTTCAGAACTTCTTGCTCCGATTTTTCACTTGTTGACTCAGCTTCGTACCTGGTGTGACCGTAATTTCGGCAGAGTGAGTCGATCTCGGGTAAAATGGTTGTTCAATATTACGAAATGGGAACAGGGTAATTCGGCAGGTAAAATAATATGGACATCTGTGTATGTAGGTATCTGGACATACATATATTCATAAATATGCTCGTACAGGGGCCTCACAACTTTCGCTCCAGTAAGAAAAATTACCGGACATATATCATTTGGCTGTCTTTCGCCACGGGAGCTCGGAAGCCTCGAGGCGCGTATTAAAGAATGAGATTTTTTTTTCCCGTACGGTGGAGTAACAGGCCAACACAAGAGAGGATTTATATCCGAGTTATGGCAACGTCGAAACTCATAGATCGAGATCAAAATCGATTTCATTATACACATCCCCGTATGCAATCCGATAATCCGGTTTCTGAGGAATTCCTTTGATGCCTTCTTCGCTATTTTGTTTTGTTTCTCGCCTTATTTTTCTCCTCTTAGAAATTTCTACGCGCGATGTCATTTTATTAAGGAACCTCCTTCACGATCTTTGCCCTTCCGATTTTCAGATACTAAATAAATCGTCGGATACACCGCAGCTTGGGCGATCGCGCGAAATAATAAAACGAAAAAAAAAACGAAACAGTCAAATAACAAAATACAACATCGCGTTGGTCCTTGGGCTATTCCCACTCCGTACGTCTACGCCGTCGACCCTGCCTCTCTGCCATTGTAACACCAATTCGATTATTTATCGAGTTCAGATATATTCTCGATTATATTTTAATTTATTCTTGACCCAACAGTCGCGATCTTTTTTTACAACGATAGCAGAGGCTATCGTTGTAAAAAAAGTCTCGTTCTGTATTGGTGGGTACGTATGGGACTTTCAACATAATAAAAAACGAATCGGACATTCTCGAGATGGCAAGAATCTCCTCTTCTGCTTGACATTACAGACAAATTTCATCAATTAAATGCGCTAACTGTGACGATACAAAAAAAAACGATAATCTAAGATTTAAAAAAAAAAAAAATCGAGACGTTTTGAACTTACATTGACTTCACAATGTAAGGAAAATAATTTTCTCTTTATTAGTGAAATGTGCGTCAGTTTGGATCTTCAATCGAAATCGCGATTTTTGATTCGCGACAATGGATTTATGTTTCCGCGAACACACATTACTTGCCATTCTACAGAAAATAGAAAGAAACAAATTCTGAAACGTCGTTTGATTCTGTACGTGTACGGTGGCGTTACCCCTGAATACTCACGAAATAGCTCGTGAATAATGAAGAGATGAAAAATGAAACGACTCTAAATGAAAGATTCGTCGAATCGTTCGACGTGTTAGATATAAATATATGTAAACGTTTGAGACTTAAGCCGATAAATCTACGTTTGGCGAACCTCGATTTTGCAGCTGCGATAATATCGTTGACGAGAATGTGAGATTCCGACCTTGGTCTTTCGGTTGATACTTGGCACATTCTATGTATTCAGCATGGAAAATATGAATATCAAATGTGAGAGTACTAACCTCGCGGAGTGAGATTCGATGACGCGAATAAAATCGCTAAATGTCTCGGATCCCACGTGTATCGTTTTCCTCCCTCCCCGTAGAGTCATTCGCTCGCTGTCTCTCTTTCTGCGGCCTTTTCTCGCGAGAAATCGGCCTTTTTCGACCCGTGGCATTGTGGCTTCGAATGTGGCATCGGTTGAACGGCGAGCTATGGAAGAGGACGAAGGTTTTGCACAGCGAGAAAAATTGATACGTGGGCCTCCCTAATGGGGCGAAAAGAAGAAAAACGAAAAAAAAAGCAGAGCCAAGTACTGAAAAGGCGACACACATACACAGGCGTCACGACAAAAAGTAGGTGCGTGTATTTGTGTATAAATGCATGGCATGAATGGAGGAGAAGGCGAACGGAGGTGGAAACCCATGGAGAGGATACCCAACAGAAATATATATTGCCTTGGTGTTCACCCACACACCCAGAGTGAGAGGGTCCACGTGGCCAGAGAACAAGAGAAAGAAGAATAAGAGAGAGATGGGGGGGGGGGNGGGGGGGGGGGGGGGGGGGGGAGAAAGAGAGAGAGAAAGGGGTCAGCATGAGGATGGAAGAGTGACCAGACGCGAAGAATGACTGGAAGAAAAGGAGCAAAATAGTAAAGACAAATAATGCAACGACGAAGGACAAAAATGAAGAAATAAGAAGAAAAGAAAAGAGAGGAAAAGGGGAGCGACCCAGAGAAGAAAAAAAAAAACGTTGTGGTGCGAGAGAATTTGCCATTTCTTTATTTCCAGAGGGTAGCTCATTGTGTCCAGTGTGCGAAGCAGCATGGGTCCTCACTTTTTAAAGAGAGAAAGAGCCGCGCGAGTGACTAGAAACTGCGAAAGACACAGAGTCCGTCACACGAGCACAAATACGTGCTGTGTTGACCAATTTTATATTTTTTATTTTCTGCTTCGAGCGATGTGTGTAAAGAAAGACAGAGAAAAAAGAAAACGATGGGGGAGGCGAGGTACGACAGAAAATTAGTAAAATCGACGGCGTGGGTCTATCTGTCCGTCGCGTCTGTAGCAAAAGGCCTGAATTTATAAGGAGCGAAGAGAGGATTTATATGAACGACTCGGCTAATTTATCGGTGCCGATCGTACACGCGATATCGTAACACGTTACTATATTGTATGGTATATCGATATAGAATATACAAATACACGAGTATAGAGATATACAAATATACCTTATGTCTTTGCCTCGCGAGCATCCGTGGCACCGAGTTTCCAAAAAGGGACTTTAAGAAAACGACTGTTTCTTGGGATAACTAATACTTATAGGGGAAGAGACACACTTCCTCTTCTTGCCACCATGTCATCCCAGGAACAAGATATACGAGAAGCATTCCGTTCGTACATTTTTTAACACACTTTGACAAACTATGCATTTCGAGCCAAGGAATTCAGGTGGTCATTGAGGACGTTTAAGAAAGGAATCTCCCCGATTTGTCACTTGTGTAGGTCAGAGTGAACTTTTTCTATTCACAGCGATCCTCGAATTTTCATATTTGATATCGATTCAAAAAATTCGGATCCACCACATTATTTACTTTCTGCGTTCCATTGCGTTGCAGCCGCACATTTTGGTGACTCTCCAACGCAGAAATCGTGCCACTCAGTAATTTAATGACTGATTCAAATTTCCACGAAAATTCGAGTCTTTGTTTTTTTATCGCTTTTTTAAATTTTCATGTACAGTGTTTCTAGTTTGAGTACGTTCCATAAAATATTTGATAGAAGCGACATGTACGTTGATCATTAATGAAGCACGATGAATTGCAAAAGCCTTCGATGTAGGTGAAAAGCCTACTTCGACGTGAGACGAGTACACAATCAGTATTTATGTACACGATAGCCTGCTCGCACATGTATGCAACTTTGTGTACATAAGCCAGGTCCTGTAACAGCTTGACGTGCAATTATTAATTCCAGGCAATCGATAAACTCAAAGAGCTAAACTTACACAACTGTGTGTCGCTGGTGTGAGCTCGTCGACGTGTACTCCGCGCGTCTTTCGTCGTCATTCTCATCGCTGCTCTCATCTCTAAAGCCACGCTTGTAATTATTGCCTTCGGTATATACACGGGAAGCCTAACGCTCTTGGAATAAGGGAAGAGTCATAAGCGCTGCGAAGACTAGAGGTAACCCTCAAAGCACAATGCCACCCTCTAATCTTACATCGACTTATCGAGAAGGTGCGGGCCGCAGCGCCAAGTATCGTATATGCAAGCTCCGCGTTCATCGTTTTCTTTAGCCCTCTTCTTCCTCGTCCTCTCGCTCTCTCCTCCTCGCAGCACAAGAACAGCATTCTAATCTCAAACACCCCGAGAACCTGCTTCTTCTTGAGAAATAAGAGCGACTACGTTGCCCTGTAAACCCTTCTTCATACACAATTACTCTGGCTGAAAGTCAGAACGACCTAATGACCCTTAATTAACCCATAAAATACGACAGCATACGCCCCGACATAGAAACGATGTTGGATGTATGTGATCAGTACACAACATTCCTTTCAATATAATTTGTTAACATACATATACATACACAGTGTACAAAGTACTCGAAGTATTTTCTTCGACGTTTCAGAAGTCTGAAGAGGATCGAGTTTACCACTTTGAAAAGTCGATCATCTCACCATCAAACAGCGAGGAACCAGGTAATTGCCAAAAGGTACGATGAAAATTCAACCCTTGCGAAGGCGTTGCCCGAACCCTAGGCCTCTGCGCATCATCTACGCACAGCAGATTGATCCTTTGCATCAAGTTTTTCGAAGCAAATCATTAGCGATTCGAACTTTTACTTAGCCCCAAAAAAACATTGGTAGAGACGAAAATTATGACTTTGAATATAAATGCTGCTCGTGTCACGATGCGGACAAAACGGATTTCGTGCAATCTTATTCTGTGTAATGAGAAAATGTTCGTTAATTGAATTACATTAAAAAGTGAGTGCTCGACTGTAAGAATTATTATTTAACAAGTTAATTTTGTATGCGATCGTGCAATCGGTGTCGTTGGGTTTGTTCGTCAATAAATAATTCAGTGAAACTCATTTATCTGCATATATCGTACATAAATTCTGCAATTATGACAGCAGACTTTGCCTAAATTTTACGTCCGCTGCTCTCCACGCATACAGCTAGGACAGTATCTGAAATCTAAAGTTAGTACAGAAAATAATTATTCAGATTCGAGATGGAGTTGAACGTTACCCACGGATTCATACACATTTCGTGGCAATCTATCTCTCTTTCTCTCTCTCTCTCTCTCTTGCTCTATCTTTCTCTCGATCCGTGAGTCTCTCTCGGGAAGTTACACCGCGAAAAGCGAAGGAGAGAAGTTGTGTCGTGGCAATTTCGAGGTATCCACCCGCGTCTCTTTTCCGGTCTACGGGGCGAAGAGAAGGGGCGAGAACGGCCAGAGTATATAGCGCGGGGGTAAAGCAGGAGGAGAGGGAGTAAAGCAAACGGGGCGCAAGCTCGCTCTCGTTATAATTACACGACGCATCGTCGACTTGATTAATCACGCCGGGCGCAAAATACGACTTTCGCCATTGATCACGGTTGCAGTGGCCCTCTCGCTCGCCTCTTCTCCTTCTTTTCATCCATCGTTCTCTCTTCCCATCATCTCTTTCTCTTACGGCGGTCCTTCACTCGCGGAAATCCACCATTGCAACCATAAAGGCCCAGGAAACGACGTTCCGTAGCGAGACACCGATGCAGGACTGAAAATGGTCCCTGAGTGGGAGACTCCGCATAAAGAAAGACGGTGATCTTTAATTCATAACGAGCGATGCTCGCAAGCACCATCGTCGGTGCGCGCCAATTCATAAATACCAAGGATCGTATATTCCGTTGTCGATGTAAAAATAACAGTTGATTGTTTATGGTTGTGCAGGTGTAACGTCAGATAAATCATGAGCCGACCAAAATTGTGCCTCGAGCTTAATACAAAATCCCAAGTCCCTCCTAAAACCATTTCACATCCACCAAATGTTACATTTCCCTAATAACGTTCGATATTCGTTATTTATGTCCCAACGAAGCAATTTTATCATCCAAGCAGATTGTTGACGTGTCATTCACAAAGTTAATGTCTTTTATTGAGAAATGTAATAAACAGTTCTGATGCGGGGGAAGAAATTGTGATGAAGCTCCTTAAAGCTCCTTCCTGATGCTTAAAGAAAAATTTGTGAATACCTTTCACATTGGCAAAGTGACGGTTCACGGTTCAGCATCAAGTTTATAGTTTACGTATCTTCGGAAATGACCGAATGATTGACCAATTTTCATGTACGAACTTTATAGCAAAGAAAAATCGTGACTACACTGAATTTTTCGTGTTTTTGTATTTTGCAAAGAAAAAGACGCAGTTTCTATACTCGAAAGCCTCTGTGCCAACCCAGAAATCGTGGGGGTCGTCACCGAACGTTGTATTGTCGTGCGTGGGTGAATATATACGAGTTCCTGACTTTATATGTGTCAAGCATCTCTGTGTGATTCATTGTAATTAGTTTGTACGTGTATACACGTCGTTAATTCATATACGTAAGCAAAAGGTCGCACAAGTATCTCTTTCTAGAAGTCAGAAAAAAAGATTTTGCTTTATTGTGTACAGAAAGGCTCCCAGGTGGTCTTATCGTTGTCAGAGTCTGTCACTCGTCAAGGAATACAGAACGCAGCAGCATACACAATGTTGTCGCGTCTTCATACACACGGAGAGACATCGTGGTCAAAAGGAACTCTTTCGGGAGACTCACGAGCTATATACGTGAACTGGAGTTCTCTGACTGTCATGACCATTTGTAACAATTTTTTTCTACTCACTGTCGCATAGGAATCTTGAGGGTGGGAGAAAGTAAAAAATTGTTCAGTTATTGAAAGAAATTCCATTTTTTTTTTTTTTCGAAATTGACTGTTCGTGTTATTTGTCTTGTCCGCTTCTTCCGTAGCTCTTGATCTTCTCGATGGAAAATTAGCTCGTATGCCGAAGTTGCGAGCTTAGCAAAAAACTTGAACCGCATAAACACACGATATTTCGCAAGCTTTTTTTCCAGGAGTAAGTAAGCCGCGACTACGTCGAGTAACTGATGCGGGTCAATTTAGGGGCGCTTGGAAAATATACATAAATATACATTAATTCCCGTTGGAGGAGAGTAGTAGGGAAGCTTTGGCTCAGAGCCATCGAAGATGTTGCTCTCGCACTCGAGAGCGTTACGTTTTCCAGTTCTCGTTGAAGCAACGCGGTAGCAGCAGCAGGAATCTCGTAAAATCCTCTTCTTTCTCCCTCACTCTGTTCTCTAACGTAAAAAGTTAAACGTTCCGGATAATAAACCAGAGATTTGCCTCGAGACATTTTTAACGAGGGTTCTTTTTGCCTACCACCATCATCGTACAATCGATGCGCTAATTAACGTCGCGACGCTTATATCTCGCTATACCAAATGCATCCGCACAAACATATATATCTGATGTGTGTGAGTGTCTTTGTACCGTGTGCTCCGGCGACCATTCGTTAAGTAAAAGTCTCGTTCTCGTTTCCGCTTTGCCTGAGCTACCATTGCCTTGGAAAAACGTTGCCAAACGAGCCGTGAATTAGTTTGACATGTCTAGTTTCCCAACCCCCCTTTTTTTGATTCACCGCACAATCCATGAAATTCGTAATATGTTATCATTTTTTTCTACGAGGAGATTATAGATTTTCACCCTGAAGACTTTTTCTAAAAAAGTCTTAAAAATGAAAAATAAAAAAATTAAAATTGACAAAAAATTAGACGAAATTTTTTGTCCACTTTTCCATAAATTATTGCAAAAAAAAAAATGAATTGATACAGCGCATTTGCGGTATTTGACCGGAACAGAGTTTCAGAATTTATTGAATTATCATTCATTTTTTTGAGAATTGTCGCAGAGTTTCTGAAAATTTGTACATCCCACTGGACGCTGAGATTGAAAAAACGTTGTCGTAACAATCGATATTGATCGTGGGGACTGATGTTGCGAACCGGACGAACTGTCTCGAGGGATACACGAAGAAATGTGCTCCATGGATCATCAGAGTGCATCAGCGGCCGAGTATCATTAAATTAGTCGTGGGCAATCAAGGATACTATTAATAAATACTTGGAGTCTCGATCGCGAGGACCTGGTGAGCAGGGAAAGAGAGAAAAACAGATAGATAGAAAGAAGAGGGAAATGAGTAATTATTGGAGATATATTTTTTGTTCAACAAATAGGAAATTATAATTCGTTGAAAACAGAAATTTTATTCCATCTCGATTAATGCACGCGTCTCACTTGGTTACAGAAATAAAATAAAATATTTTTTTTTATTAATAAAAAAGCGCAAGCCACTGGAATTTCCTTTCTCCGTCACACAAACACGAGTAAATATCGCTGTTGAAAAAAATGCTTGCAATTATGAATAAACGTATCGCAATAGCAGCGGGCGAGCTAAAAGTGGAGCATTTCACTCGAAGTCTCGTGATGATTTGACTCGCGGGGATTCCGTTGGCTTGAAAAAGTCTCGTCCGTTCAGTCTCTCGCGAAGAAAATACGATAAAACACACTTGGGCCGAGCGAGAGAGCGTGCCATCCGCCTACTGTGTGTTATTCTGTGTGGTCAAAAATGCATATATAGATATTTGCACATGGCTAAAGGAAAATGAAGAGAGAGACAGAGAGAGAGAGGAGGGTTGGCAGGGAGGGAAGGGGTTCGTGAGGTAATACGTGTATAGTGAAAAAGAAGAGACTGAAAGAGGTTCTTGGAGAGTCGCGTATCGGACTGCGAGCGTGGCCAAGAGAGTGGACGTCCCGAAGAGATCTGCTCAAACGTCTCACCAGGACCAAGCCAAGAAAGAGAAAGAGAGAGACACAGCGAGAAGGCTTCAGCGGCCCCGGTCCGGTAACGTAATGGACGTCATTAACCCGTGTAGATTATAGGGCGGCAAGCAGTAACGATCACTTCTTATAGGGCGAGAGAGCCACAGTGTGTTCTGTGGCCACGACTGCAGAGTGAGCACATCGGGCCCCAGCCTCTCTCGCCGTGGTCCAACTTCCTCAATACCCTATTCGTACATCGTCATCTTACTTTCCTCGCGGAGAGATCTATTGATTTGTGCCGCAACTATTGGCTTCCGGTTTAGAGAAAATTCCCCTTTGATCTCGGTCCCTGTGGTCTTAGCGATCTCTATAGAGTTCGCTTCGGAAGAAAATTGAATGAATAGCAGGACGATGAATTTTTCGAGTCAGAAAAAAATCGAAGGTTTTTACTGCTCCGCGTGAATTGAATTGACGTTCGATTTTCATTGAAGATTCTTTGCTGCGAGACTCCGATATTTTCTGCCCTTTTTCCCCACCCAGTCCGGAGATCTATGAATAAATAAATTCATTATAACGAAATGAAGAAATATTTCCAACACATGCTAAGAACACAATCATTTGAGAGCTCCACAAATATTTATATTTTTGAATGCACATTACGGACGAATAAAAAGTCTGAAATTGCAAGGATCGAGGTTCCAGAAAAATATCTCGGGGGTTTAAAAGAGAACAAGCGAGAGCCTAAGTAATACACATATAGGTCGCGGCGATATGTTCCGCAAGTATTCGCGCACCAGCAGCACGTTGGAAAGGGCGGGGTGGCGCATAAAAGTACGCAGGGGCTATTTAAAAACCGTAAAAGCCAATAGCTCGGCCGAGAGTGAGGATATTCACCAAGAGATGCGGTACTGAGGGACGAGAGAGTGAGTGAGCTCAAAAGAGACGAAAAGACAAAGCCCTAAGCGACAAAAAGAGAGAGAGAGAGAGAGAGAGCAAGACGGAGATAGTAAGAGACAGTAGATGGGTGCATTTAAAGTAATGGCGTTTCAGTGGAGATGCTATAAATTTATCTGCCATAACTTGTTATACGTGGCTCTTCTCGTGTATTTATATGTGCCTTTGTGGCCACACACAGCTATGGACGCAACATCAGCTATATTCAGCTTACCTATGCATTTATTTATGCATTGCTGCTACGTTTACCCAAACGGAGCTATTGGTCCATTCGTTCGACACGAAAAACAATAATAAAAAAATTTTCTATTCTGTGCTATTCGAGTTTCCTCATTTTTTTGCAGACGATCTCGATCCCAATTAATTCTGTTTGTTCGTGCAATTTCTATGGAAACCTTCAGGCTGTCAATGACAGCGATGAAAAAATCATCGAATTGCAACATTTATTGAAATTTAGCGACAAAAATAAAAGTTTTATGGAAATTCGAAACACAGAACTTCGAAGCACAGTTTTTCATTCCATCAGGACTTTGGATTTCTTCTCTTTTTTCCCCATGTTCCATTTTTTCATTTTTACCTGCGAAAGTCTAGAAATTATTTATCCGTGAGTCAAACCTTTCAACTTAAATTGTGTTTCCCTTCAAGCCCAGATACGGTGGTACACAGGTGAATGCGGTTACGCGAAGACTGAACTATCCCAGAATCAGTCAAGTCTGGATTTAAAGTTTGATCCTCGTACCTATATCTCGAACATGGGAAAATGTATATCCACATAGATGTATATTAGCGGAAGAAAAATTGACTTAAACAAATAATTCGTGAGCTTTAGAAAATCTTGGCCAACTTTTTGCAAATTATTGCTACAGATTTGACGGAAAATTACAGAATTAAATTCATTTTGCAACAAAATCTCGAGAAAAAAACTAAAAAATCTGATTTTTTTTCTTTTCTTAATAAAAATCTTTGTTATTGTGAGTTTTGAATGTCACAATTCTCGGTCGCAGCTTTTGCGAGTAAATGAATTGATGAATTTAGAGCAAGCAAAGAAGACGCAGGACAATATTTCCTCTGCAGAGGATAAAGCGACGAGCGTAACAAGAAAAGCAGCGCGCGATATGCGTTTGACACGTTCCTCCGAATTTCAAGATATTTGCGAACTCTGGCTCGATCTCAATCTTGCATGTGCTGTCTTTCCTCCCCCCGTTAAACGAGGGAGGAAAATCTTAAAGACGTTCGGTTGTACGTAAAGTACGTACGTCCCTTAAGGGCATGTTGCGAATATTTCTCCAGTCGGTCTCCGGAGATTCAGGAGGTCTGATATATCTCGTAACATCTCTTCCCGTTATTATGATATTCTCCTAAATGAATATAGATATAAATACGTATCGTCATCCTCTTTCTCGTCAAGCGTCACGTGTCGAGCAAAACCTGGCCTTCGGGCATTCTCCTAGCTCATTATTCGTCGCAAAATTTCCCTTCGTTTACCGCGTGGGCGTATATTCCAGAATCGAAAAATCAAACATACACATCAAACTATGGTAATTGAAGTCTCGCCAAAAAACACATTTCCATGAGCTTCAATTTTTCACTCGCATCTAGAAAACCCTCGGAACTAGTTACGAGCAAAGGAGAATAATAATTAAAGACGAACGAACGAATAATATATTTCAATCGCCAACTTTTACGATATGGTCAGACGAGCACTTGCGAATTTCCGGAGCATAAACTGAAAGATGAAAGATTTCTTGATGGGGAGGATATACGCTCTGGCATGTCCTTCCTCCCTCGCAAGGAAATATATGGAAGAGAGCGAGAGGAAGAAAAAAAAAGAGTACAGCCTCTATAATAATCAGAAACGTCAAATCACGAACAAAGGGAACACACGGTTGTAACGTGCGTGTTATTTATCCGACAGGGTTTAATTTGGTTCGCATGGTATGATCCTTTTCGCTGCTTTTGCTTTTCTCTCTCCGTTGGAATAAAGTCTCTCGTTGGGAGATTTTTTCGAATAGCGAGGAATATGGGAAGACTGTGTGCGTCTACGTGTGTACAGGGTAAGCCTCAGAGGGTTTACCACCACCAGAGGAGTGTCTTGAAAGTTGAAGATGAAGGGCAGCCTCCGTGGGTGCATCGATATTGACAAGGGTGCACTTCAAACTCGATGCGGACAAACCCTCAACGATATATAAACGTAACTTGTGTATAGATATATATTCCTTCGTGCTATAATACTAGTTTGGATCAACCGTGTAACGTCAGCCCATAGGCACAGCAGGGGTCGCCCACAAATTATAACTTGCCGGACGTGATGCTAATCTGGAGAAAGTTTGGGAAAAGTCAGTTGATCGATTCTAATTTATATTCGTCGCTCTCTTTCTCTCTCCCTCTCGTATTTTTCTTCTCTCTTGGGATCACCTCGAGCATACGTATTTCTCTGTAAATACATGTAGAATGGGGAAAAGAAAAGCGAGTAGAGAATATATGCTAAATCAGAGGAATGCTGGAAAATCTCCGAAATGTTTTTCTTCGACTTTCATGCCATTTACTTAAATATATTTAGAAACTCGTCCACTTTTTGAATATTAAGTCTTCACGCACCCGCAACGCTCCCATTAACCAGGCTCACAATCTGATCGTTTTAGTGACCGTCATTGTAGTTGAGTCGAATATTTACAATCACCACTTTTGCCAAAAAGCATGCGAACTTATTTTTTTGGAATCTTTTTATAAATGAAAAATCGATCGATTTTGTCGATGCAAAACTTTCAACGTCATTGGAAAATGAACAAAAGTGGTGAATGTAAATGTTCACCGTACTTAAAAATTGAATAAATGAACAAAAGAAAAATGCATTCGAATTCAGAATTTCGTTCGCTGGGAATCCAAATGTTGCGTGTCCACAAAAATGTAGCGAACAAAATGAAATCCGTTTATTCAACAGCGTAAAATTCCCTGAACATCATGAAATATTAGTTGCTATCAAATACTTTTTTCGTTCCATTTCTGCAACCGGAGCAATGGTGGATTAGGCGGGTAGAGAGTGCGGCAAAAAATGGAGCCCGATCGAAGCGAAGAAGGATGTTGGCGTACTTTTTACATCCACGCAGTCGGAATTAAGAAAAGGTCCGGAAGATTAAGCCGTGCCAAGGGTTAAAACACAATGGCGAAACAGGAAGATCGATTGAACGAATCACCGGCTTCCCGAACAACGGAAACGCAGTCAGCACACACGAACACGTACAACGGGCAGACTCGGGGATGCCCATCGATTTCCCTCACGAAAATGCACGATGGAGAATTTATTAAAGTAATCCAACATCACATGATCGTTGATCAGCGTGGGAGCGGCTTTTGATTTTTTTTTTTATTGTCGGCATGTGAACTCTGTAAGAGAAAGCGAGAAAGACGGCAATCCGCATATTGTACCGGACCGAGAAATCAAACTTTCCGAGCGATAAAATACGACGCAATAGATCGAAACTTATATATAAAATATATAGGCACAATGTAGCACATAATAAAAGACGATAGACCTTTGGGATGAAGAATAGCCTGAGATTGTGTCACCTGTATGTGTGCTCAACAGGTAACTCAGACCCATTGTCAAAGATCTATAAGCTTCGAAGTTTCCCCCTCCCTGCAATCGCACTCGGTCTCTTTTGCCTCTTGTGCACGTCAAGCATGCGTATATTTTCCGTACACCATATCCTGCACGCATGTTTGGCTTCTCAACTCACACGTGTACGATCTTATGCTTCGACTAAATCCCAGCAGCCCCTGTCTTTCAGCATCGTCGAGGGTGAGAAAAGGGCAGAACTCCATTTTCCAGATTTCTTTCGTAGCCTCTTTATACGATTTTCTGGATACACATCGAAATTCCGAGACTACGATTTTAACTTTAAAGAGCAAAAGTAAATAATTTTGCTTTTCGTGATGCAACGATGGGCATGATTATTGAAAAAATCATTGAATAAAGTTTGTTTCGGTCAGAATTTGATGAGCATAATTAATTTTTTTTTTTACATATATTTTTCGTTCCTATTTCGAGTTGAAAGATTTGGGAATAATTGAGAAGAAAGTTGGTTCCAGGGGAAGGAATGAATATACAGAAAGGTCAGATTGTTCAATCGAACGGATTCTCACGATCGGAATGTATCGTATAGACGAAGGACAAACGCAAGGTTGGGACGGATCAGGAGGCAAAGATTTCATCGAAGTATTCTTGATCGAAAAAGGCTATTTCTTCATATATGTGTTCCGCTTCACGCCAACTGTCTGCCGGTGCGAGGCCCAACGTCAATCGTTGTTGATTTCGATGGAGCGAACCGACCCAAAATCTGACTCGTTTTCATCGGACAGGTATTCTAGTCCGAGACGAAAAAGATAATAAAAAAGTGAGAAGATGGCAAATCGAAAGAGAAGAGGAAAAAAAAGAGATGTGGAGATATGAGAATTGAGAGAAAAAACGAAAGGGAGAAAGAAACGCGAAGGGAGATTTCTTGTGCGCTGACGGACAGGCAGGCAGGAACAAGCGAATGGAGCGAGAGACTGGGATCCCCACCAAGATACGTACGTAGGAAAAAAATGTTCATCTATTCGTATACATATAGCGGACGTAAATGTGTATATTGCGGATGTAAACTCACGTGAGGTTCGCACGACTCACATACACAGCCTGCTGGCACGAAACACCAAACAGTTTCTTGTTTCTCATCATCTCCGAGGCTACCGAGCTGCCTGCCCAAGACCAAAAGAGGAAGAAGATCTCCTTCCCGCTACCGCGAAGACCCTTATCCCACGAGAAAGACGAAGAAGCATCATTGTCCAGGGCGTATCCCGTAGTTTACTCTCTCTCTCTTCTTCTGGCCTCTCGATCATTACCGACATTGTCCGCTAATGGATATTTATGAATGCACCAATCAACGCCACCACTACCGGGCTTCAATGCAATCAGAATCGATTATTATAGATATTCCGCGTTGATACTCATCTCGGAGAAGCATCGTCAATTGCTGCTACCGCGAAACCGACATTATTTACGAGACGATGAGGCGTGATCGTCTTGCATCCTCGTAATTTCGTATTTTCTCGTATCCACAGTCTCGAAATATTTGAAGTCATTACCATGGCCATCTTTGTCATTAATTATGCATCTGATTTTTCAAAGCTTTTTTTTTTTATAAACAAACCAAAGATTCGGGATTTACTAAGCCAACGATCAGGCTCATGCGAAAGCTTCGAGTGCACGAATGCATTTTTAAATGAATGGTGCATTCGTTCGAGAAACATCGAAGAATGACGTTGTTCTCTTTCGTTGACCAATCGGTCATATGTCATTGCGGTTGAAAGAAACTGACGAGAATGAAGGAATGAGTAATCTCAATACGAAAGGCTCTCTGTGCCAGAAGCCTTTTCAAAGCGAACTGAAGAACGAGAAGTTCAGGCTTATCGCCGATGCTATATACAGGCGTCTACACAAATGCATATGCATTTCTAGCTTCATGATTTTTTTGGACTCTCGGGTTCAATAAGATTCCTGCGAGCTTAACATTCTGTATAGCACACGCATTCGTTGCATCGGTGCATTTCGCTGCACGAGTGAGTGAACGATGCATTTATTAAAATTCTTTAAGTTCCTCTTGATTATTTAGGCGAAGGATTTTCAACACAGTGTTCATAAAAAACTGAACTGATCCATAAACTGTACTAAATATTCAAACGCGGTGTTAAATCGTTGCAATTCAGGTTAAACATTAATTGTTAGTTGTGACTCGAGCTAAGTAGCGTTTTCGGAGTCGAAATTGATTTATTTCAGCTGGAAGTTAAATTCTCACTCTTTTACGACAAAACAGTATTGCACCTGGAGGTCACCTACACCCGGTATTCTCAGAAAGATCCTTCGAGGCGTCAATGTTTCCTGGCAGCCCCCGAGAAACGCACGAGAGGGAGAAAGAAAGAGAGACGAGAAAGGTTTTTTGATCTCGCCGCTTTTGCGAATATTCTCCCCACCCCCGACCTCAGTCCGTGCAACACGAGCGAACAGATATATTATTCACAGGCAGGTTCCGAAAGGGTCTCCTAGTACTCTTCGGCAAAGCTAGGTCTCGCGCCCACCTTTTCTTTTATTTTCCAGCATCCAGAGTCGCTCTCCACTCGCAGAAGGAAAACAAAGAGGTTGGTATTGGTTCCATGTGCTAATGAGCAAACTGCGTTGACCAGTCGACTATTTTTCTTTTTTTTTTCGAATCTTTTCCCCTCCTTCCTTTTCTCACTTCGCATCTGTGACGTAATCGCAACATTTTTAAAAAGTCACGACTCACCACGTCCAACATGTCGCGAATACTCGTTGGCACTGTGGTCGATGGTAATGCAGCGTAACCCATTGTTTCGACCCTTTTCGTATAATCGTTTTAAGGCAATGGGGCCCCAACACCTAAGCGCGTTTCCAATTTCGTTCGTTTTCTCCCTCCCCTGTTAATTCTTCTGAAAAAATGTAGCAACTCTGCCTCCGTTAACGTCGATAGTCCTTCGACACGAAGGTACGAGGATATCAGGACCTTCTACGCTGCAACCAGACGACTTTTTAGACTCAGCAACTTAAAAAATTCATTTCCAATAAGTTTGGGTTTAAATTCTCCACATTCATGATTTCAAATGTGTGAATTTCATTTTCTAGATATTTGTTTACCTAAGCAACGTTTCAAAGCGTTTCCAGCTACGTCCCAACCATCGATCTCGTCGATTCCAAGTTCTGTGGTCATTAACTCTGCAATGGTAGAGGACGTTAACCTGCCCAGAGAGACAGCTTGTAAGATTAGTTTGATTTATTGAAAACTCTTCGTCCAAACAGTATTTACGTTTTATACGACGCGTTCATAGTGCTGAGCGGGGGTGTCAAGTCGTAGCTACGTTACATACGATGCGTGTGTGCGTGTAATGAGGTCGATGATCACATTTGAAATGAAACGTGTACCTGGAACATGTAGGAGAAGAAATATGAGTTGGAATTCTCTGCACCAAGAGCAATCTGCCCGCTGTATATGTCCAAAGGGATCACCTTTATAGATTTTATAGACCAATTCATTTTGAAGTTCATTTACCATGAAACGATGGCTACTCGAGAAAACGGAGGAATGTGTCATTATTCTTCAACATGGACCCCGAGGGGATCGAATAAGGAGTGTGGAATAACAGAGATAACACGATTTAATACGGAATTGTTAAATGATCCTTGAAATGCATTTGGAAAGTTGTTTCAATGGCGAGCAATTAGAAAAGAAAACTCAAACAATAATAAAATTCTAATATTTTGTCAGAATAATTGACTGCTTGGTCCTTCTTTGTGATTATCGATGAACGGCGAGTTTTCGAGAATCGAGTTGTGCAAAAACGAAAAGAGGTTCGTGTACAAATTTGAAGAGTTTTTTCTTCGGTGGCTCAGCCCTTTTCATTGATGCCCATGGCTCCCTGCCCAGGTTCTTATCCTCCCGTGACTCCAGGACCCTTTGCGTTCTTTCAGAGTCGAAGGAGCAGGCTGGTAGCAGGAATGGCAGCAGCTAATGTGACCATTGGTTGCAAATTATTCCTCCGGATATCTCGAGATTTGGCAGGCTCTCGAATCAATGACTGGCAAGAGGAAGGCCGCAGACATTTTGGTTCTTTCGAGGGTCCAGGCACTTTGGCCGCAGAGTGAAGAACGATTCGCTGCTCCGTTCGCCTAATGTTACTAATGATCGCATATTGGACGCTTGTATGGTGAGGAAATGCTCGTCCGTACGAGAACAACCTACAGAATCCACCAGAGCAGCAATAGAATCCCTGATCTGTTCTGAATTAAAAGCGTCCCTCTCTCTTTTTCAACTCCTCATGAATCATACACGCATCACACAAAAAAAACGGATACAGATTACACCTCGGTGTACGGCAGCTAACCTATATGCCCACATATCCCTTATAGCATATCTCTATCCTTCTCACGATCCTCTTCTCTTCCACTGCTGCTATGATTAATGGTTAGTTCACACTCAGAATGCACACACAGGATAATTAAGGGGATATATTCTGGCCACTGTGGACGCGTCTTCGCTGTACGAAACTTTGAAGGATGTACCGGGTGGCTTTTATTTCGATTGTATACTTATAAGCAGCCAACTATGTTCGATATTACGCTCCCAATTGCTCATCAGCGAGGCTCCAAATTCAGTTCTAGCATTTTTGTTCGTCTACATTTTCTCACTCGTTGCTGCGAATCCGGCACCATGAAACATTTCAGAAAATATTGATTTTTTTGAATCTATTGGGATGTTTCGGAATATTGTTTCGTTTCAGGAACCCAAAGAGGTTCCATATTGGTCAGTACTATCGTTGATGAATGATCATGACTCATCATCCAAGAAGGAACGCACAGAAGTAATATGAGACAAATGAAGGATTTACCATGAACGCGGATGGAGCATAGACTCGGGTTCCACCCAGTATACGCGTGTATTGAAGCATAGTGAGTGTTGTTTCTTTACTGTCGCTATTGGAGCGAGGGACGGTTCGGTGATGATGCCGCTTTGGCGAACTTTAAGATCCGTCGCATCATGCTACGACGATAATAGGGGTAGTGGTCGGTGTGTGCCGGAATCATTAATTCAGGGATTAGGTGGAAACAAACGATGATTTGATAACGTCCAGGGCGAAGGTTGGTCAGTATTAAGAGGACGGCAACGGTGAAGGGCACATGCACACGAGGTTCGTATTCACGTGGATGTATGCAATGTCTTTTCGTCGACGCAATATAATGCGTGAGGTTGGTATATGAAAGGTGGAGTAAGGGAAACGAAGAACGGACCAATCCTGTAGCCTGTAGATCTCCATGCATTTATACCAAGAGGGTACACGAAGGGGTGCTTCCGCGAAAGAGATTCCCCACGTACGTTTGCGCGCCAGACGATATCCCGGTGGAATATCCGCTCGTTAATTACCCGTACGACTCGCAAGAATTACAGCCAATTAATTTTCGCTAATGTCCTCCGTTGCCCGGCCGTTTACACATACACCTTACATTGCGTCACGATATACGGCGAATATTATTATTCGTTCGTTACCTCCGGGATTTTCCTTTTTAATTGCGATACATCTTTGCAGCCCTTTAACTGCATTTCCTTCATTAGACACAAGCTTTGTGAGGAAGAAACTGCCTCGATTAGTCCAACAATAAGCATGCTATCCTGAGGATCGGACAATTTAACAGCAATCATCGCTGCAATTACACGGAACATGGAATAAATCACTGGGAGCTACGTCTACGTAGTTTGTCAGCATGGGGCGCTCGCTAAAACTGAAATGTGAATTTATACACCGCCTAATCTGTGACAAATTGGCAAGGAAAAAAGGGTGGAAAAAGAATGTCGAAAAGAGCGACATGGGACAGTGCATTGGACGCGGAAAAGCTCTCGCGGTTGTAGCACCGACTTAAAGAGGGCTGCAAGGAGTCGCGGAGGAGGTTAAAGAAACGAGACCAAACTCCGGTAAAGCGCGAGGGTGAGTTGCTGCTCTTGGGATGCAAGCTACACGGACAAACGCTGGCAAAGACCCCTGACGCGCTAGGGATGCTAAGAGAAAGAAGAAGACACCGTGGCAGCGCAACAACGGGGCGAAGGGAGCTGGTTGATGCGCGCCATGGACCACGCTCACCACTGCTTTCTCCTATACATACCAAGAGAACCAACCGGAGCCATTCTTTCGTAAGAAGCTCACATAAATTGCGACACCCAAGAGTTAAAAGCAGTCTTAAATTACGTGCCGTCGACTCCTTGATGAATTGAGTGCTCCTAGCGACCAACATCACCCACCCACCACCTTGTTCTTCCCTTCGTTCCCATTCTTTCTCACTCTCTTACAAAGACCCACCCATAGTCTTCTTTTCCAGGCGCAACATTCCCGTTTTAACAAAACTCTTCGTTATATTATACATTGTTTTTATCGTTCCCCTTTTACACTCGCGGCCGCGACCACGAACTTGAAAGTCCTCGCCTTAACCGGCTCTCTTGTCTCCTTGTCTTCACCGCTGCTGCTGCTGCATCTCCTTCTCATTCTTCTCGGAATAGCTTAAAAGGCGCTCTATGAAAAATGAAAACGTCGTTTTCTCCCAAAGATCAAGCACCACACATTCAACTTTTTACGTCGTTAGATCGTGAGCCTATAGTATTCTGGACCTCGATCCTTCTTAGTGCTGCTAAGAATTTCATTCATGACGCTAGGTCATCTAATTATTTCCAACTCGTGCAATAAAAAATATCCGAGGTGTTTGAAAAAGAATTTAAATTAAGACTCTGAGGATTAAGAGTTCGTTTGTTTTTTTTTTTTTTTTTTTACAATGAAATTACTGAAGAAGACCCAAGGAACTGGTCGGGAAAGGCAATTCAACGATGACTCGTTGGAAACAATTTCTGATAGGAAAAGATAACGGCGGTAGATGGCCCGTGCACCTGGGAATTCGCGATGGGCTTGATTTTGGCGAAGTCGACCTGAATTTCGTACAGTCTTCTGTTTCAGTTTTCTTTATTTCCATTTATGCTTTTTTATTCGTTGGAGTTTCGCCGAAATTTCGTTGCCATTTTGTACAACGTATACCATGTTTCTCTGTCCGAGAGCCCGACACCAATCATCGCGAGATCACGTTTCGGAAACGAGTCGGCTCTCTTGTGTGTTTCTTCGGCAAACTTTGCCCTCCCTCTCAGCTCATTTGCCTTATACTTCCCCGTGACTCCCGGGCCAGGGGCTTTCTCGTATACGTTGTTTTACACGTGTATATCAACAGAGAGCTTGCCTTTTTGCCTTCCTACCTGCTGCCTTTCTTGTGTATCATTTCATTCTTTTTATTTAATTCTCGTTTTTGCTCTCAGTACCTTATGTACAAATGATCGTCGCGCGTATTTTATATTTTTGAAATCCTATCTGATCCACGAAGACGACTGATTTATATGCGCGATGATGCACGCGTGCCGGCACTACCAACGAGCGCATCATATCTTTCCATTTAATCGGACCGAGAGACGAACGAATGAACGGACCGACCGGCGAATCAACGGGCGCGCGTTCACTCGTAGCAAACAGAAAATAACTGGGTTACCTTTACTTTTTATTCGGTTCAAGAGAGAGAGAGAGAGAGAGAGAGAGAGAGAGCAAGAGATGCAGAGGAATTGAGAAAGAGGGAGGGCGAGAGGGAAAGAGGGAAAAGAAAAAAGGAAAAGAAAGCGTGCGATGGAAACAGAAAGAGAAAGAAAGATACGTTATTGTTCTTGGAATGATTCCAAATAAAGATTTCACCGTCGTGAACCCGTAAGAACCAGAATAATAAAATCCTGAGGATGAAACGGGCAAGCGCGTGAGCACACGCGGCATATATCGCACACCGCTAACCGTTTACGTTTAGTTTCCCGTCGTGATACCAGCTACCACATGTATATGCACACACGCTCTTCCGTCCATCATCAGTGGAGCACGAAATGTTGGTCTTACGAGCTCCGCATTTATCGTCTTCCTCCTTCTCTCGCAATTCATTTGATCTCGTCTCTTTTACGAATATCCATGAAGTATCATCGTTTTTCGTACGTGATTCTCCGGCAACCGTCTCCATCAAGATCTTCTCGGAATCCTCTGGACACGTAATTTTGAATCATCATTCTCGATGTACGAGGAATAGATACAAGCAATAAGATGCCCTGGTTTTTCAAAATATCAATAATAATCGCAACGAGAATGCCTCAATCCCAGACTCAATCACCGAATGAATTTCAGCATCACAACGTCGATCGACGATCACATTAAGCTTTCACGATGAAATGCAACTCTCTGCGAAACTTTATAACGAAGAGAGAAGAAGACATCCCGAAAATAATAAGCCAATGCACGAGTCCCAAGAATGAAGGGATAAAGGAAAGATTGCGAGGAAATCGCGACAGTGGCCACCGTCGAGGAGTTATTCTTTACCGGAGTCAGACAAGCATGCGTGGAGGAAGGTATGCTCGTTGACTCCTCTTTTCGTGTTTTCTTTCTTCGCGCCCGGGCCACGGAGTGGCCAGTTCGGCATTAGCCACGATTATCATATTTTCGTTGGAGATCTGCCACCATAAATTTGATCTCGTTATCTCATTTAAGGCCATGGCTGGTCCGTAAGCAGCGTGCATGCAACGTGTGCTAAAGTCAAGTGAAGGTGGAGAGGGCATACGAGAACTATGGAGCAGCCGAATCGAGCCGAGAAGATGCACTTCCCCGTGTGTTTCGTGATGCAGAGAAGACGTGAAACTCTAGAGACTGAATACATTAGATTGTATACATATATTCATGCATATAGAAGGCAGGAGTCGAGGAAAAAAGGAAGAGAGATATGGAAAGAAAGGTGAACGAAGCCATACAGCAAACTCGAAGAGAGGACCCCAAACAGAACACACGAATGGACGCACACACACACACATTGTCGTCCAGCAAACCACCGAACGAGTCCCATGATGTATGTTCCCGTCTTGTCTCCGAGTCCCCGCGTGTCTCCGCATCAAGTTTATATCGCGGTAATCAAATCGCCCGGCATAAATTTCGCGGTGGTATATAGCCAGCTTCTTCCGTCTCCTTCTCATGGCTGTGCTTCTCTTCCTTTCTCTGGTATGATCATGTAGTTATGCACCGATTGTCGGCAGACAGAGTGCACTTGGAGTTGTATCACGACGGGAGTAAAGCTACAGGAAAAAATTGGTGAATCAACGAAAAGTCTTGGTTGTTCTCACCCGCGAGGTACACATAACCGAATCCAACCACATGATCCTCCGTGCAATGTATACATTGCGTATTCTGCATGCTGTTCACGGAGAAATTGTACCTTTCTCCCGAGAACCAAAGTCTGCAGAGATCTCTTCGTTATCTTGAGTTTCATTCTCTATATCGTTGGGTTCGCGCAAGCAGAATGACTATTGTGTGAATTATAATCCGTGGGAGAAAAATAAACGTGCCTTAATTCGCATAAATTTGTGTGCCTCGGGAAAAAGTTATGTAGCATCCGAATCAAACGTTGTCACTTGAGTCATCCCTCGAGGCACACCGTCGTCCGGTCACACCCAGATGGGGCACCCACGAATATTATAGGTCGCGAAACCAAGGATAAAAGGGGTACCGGAAGTCACCTCCACCCCCTGCCAGACTTCGAGAGATTCGACACTTTGGTGTGTATATGTGTTTTTTTTTCTCAGTCGTATGTACAGTCACATTTGTACACCCAGAGATCTTCCTCGGCAACTCTATACCCGCACTCCCTCGCGCCCACATCACCGTAATCATCAGCTTGCGCACATGTGTATCGCATTCATCGTTGTGCGAACGTGTATCCTCGCGCCCGAGTCTCACCCATTGCTTCTTCTCCCTTTCGTCCGGACGTTTGATTTCGGTGTACCTCGAATCCTCTACTAATGATGCCTACACGACAGAAACACGAACACCGTCGTCGTGGGCGACCCGGTCCTCTCTCTAATGCTCGCCGCCCTGGACCTCGTCGAGGGCGCACATCGTCTACCATCATCGGTCTCTACGTATGTATGTATGTATTCTTGTGACACTACAGCATACCTTCATCCTTTCTTTCACTCTGTATACTATGAGGAGCAAAAAAAACTTGGCTTCATCCAAAGTCCCTTGCAAGAAGGCAATTCCCAGTCCGTCAACGGGAGAATGAGACACGCCTCGCGAGACAGGACCATACACGCGACTATCAATATTTATAACATATTGTCTCGAGAAATTTACGGGTATAGAAGCCATAATGATCGAGACGGTCTGTAAATAGATGTTCTCCAAATGTCTTGGACGGAAACGAACTGCTGCGTTGAAGCATCAACTTGCAATGATCGCAGATTGGATAGCCAACATGTTGTTCCGAGTGGAGCTTTACTGCGATGGACAATTATTCTTACAGCTCGCGAAGAGTTCAATGAATGATGTCCATAATTTGGCATAATCGATCATCAGCCAGTCGTAGTGTTGGATTTTCCAAGGACTTGTCAAGGCGAAGCGCGAAGCTTGCTCATTCACAACATGACTTGCAAACGGGATTGGAATAAAATCTGCATTTCATCTTTTTCAGCATGAGCTATTGAGTGGTATTGATGCCAGCGATTGAAAAAACATCACACAGAGTCGAAGACATTGAAGCTCGTACGTGACGATAAACGAAGATGTCTGTAGCCACAATCGCGTCGGTAGTCAAGAGTAGCTTGACGAACGATTAGTCGAGTCATTCCTGACTCTTCTCATTCAGTCTCTTCGTCTTCGACACCCACGTACTGCACGATGACCGTGATCGGACATGCAGCATAATGCAGAGAAGAATCACCGCGGGCCATCATTCTGGACCGGTAGGCTCGTGACAGAAAATAAACAACATAGTGACGCAGCATCGGCCCCAAGAGGAAGGCTATCCTCGAGCTCTCGACGACTGGTCGATGAATGAAGACTGGAGGGAAAAAAGTTATTGGAATAAGGGAGTGATGCTGCACTGTGCAAAGAGAATAAAAAACTGTTCGACCAGCGTCATTGATGATGAAAGTGTCGACTGGAATCATGGGGAGATTGGATCAACGGAACGATGGGAGCAAAACATACCGCGTTCATCATCAATGATTACGGTTCGATTATAGACACGACGCAATTACAAAAGTTTCCTTTGACTCTCCGCTGCCTCCGTGGCGTCGTACCGCTCACGAAAGACGATTAGTTTCGGGTACACCGGGTTGTGGATGCCTAATACCACACATGTGCAGAATAGAGGAAAAAGAGAATCTGCGCAGCAGCAAGGCAGGAAGCCACTGGTAGCCGATCCACCGATTATACCGGTAGCCTGTTTGGATAATTATCGTAATGATGGATAATAATGATAGATTGTGTATCGTAATAAGTACGGCACATCATAGTCAGATTTCGATCTCACTCGATCAAGCAGCCTCCATCTCTGTGTCAATAAGATTGCCAGAAATAAATGTGTCCGTTGAAAACTTCTAGCATTACATCAAGACGACGCTTTCAGGCTCAATGACTTTGCTCTTTCCATCTCCGGGCCGACACGCTCGGGAGTCAACCACCATTTAGCTGGTTAATCGAGAGTAAATCGCGATTACCGAAAGTAAGAAATCAAGCGTAAAATTGTTCATTCAGGTAAATCGATGGGTGGTTAATTGCTCGTTTAACGGATCGTTATTCGCAGTCTCTTTGTGTTAGAAGCGTTTAGCAAGCACTTTGTATACCTGTTCAAAGTCTATCTCTTTCCATCTGATCACTCGGCTTGCTGTCCCACGCTTTCTTTCCTCCTTTCTATGCGTGCTCTTCCATAGTGAGGAGAGGCTCGATGACCAGGCACTATTATGCTTACGATCATGTTTTTCTGAACCACGCAACCGAAAAATTCACAGGAGCACTGTAACAGGTACAGTGTATATAATGGATAGGCTGATTAACGATATGATGCACTAGGCAAGCTATGAATGATCGATTCTGTCACAACTTTTTCCACAGAAGCAAATCTCGTTTCAGTGGAGCTCGAATTTTTTGAACCCGGATCTAAAATCGCTTCGATTCCGGTGTAAATGCGTCGAGCGGGGAATCTGCTCCATCGATTCATCGATCTCCCAATCGTGCGTATAGTAAGACGAGAGAAAAAAAAGTGAATATGAGCGAAAGAGATGGAAGAGGAGGATTTTTGATTGCTGACGAAGAACCGAACAGAGCTCCGTCGATTTCCACTTAATACGAACCAGTGGAAGCAATTTCGAGTGGAAAGAATTTCGGACCACCAAAGGTGACCACCACAGCGAGAAAGAGAAAGAGTCGATACGATTATAGCTGAAGGGGAGTCTCTGTGTCTCTCGTGTCTGTTGTACCCCTCTTTCATCTTGTGTATGTGTCTATGGCTCTCAATCGCTTTGCGTTAGGCACTTCAGCAACCGATCTTCCGTACTGTTGATGCTGATATTCCAGAGGACCACTGTATACTTGCACATGTCGAGAATTGAAGATTCATCTTCAGCTACTCGAGACTCTTTCGATGTTCGTTCGCGTCTCGAGCATTGACGTCTCACGATACACCGAAGCACGAAGGCTCTCGAGAATGCCCAAGTTGGTCTTCTAAATTCCAGTAAAATATTTGGTTTTTTTCTTTTTCCAAAAGTTAAGATTTCAGCGCAGTTGCGTCACTTGCAGGCGAATTTTTGTCGTCAGCTGAGAACAAAACCTATAGAAAAGTTCAGAGGCACGGTAGTCAGGATTTTTGGTCGAATCTTTAATCGGAATGTTGATGATTTTCGAATCGATTTCGGTGGGTGAAAGGCTCTGTCTCGAGAACGTAACAAGAGGATATATCCGAGACGTTTCGTGATGTAATGCCTGTCCACAGGGAGCAAGAGTGTAGAACGAGATGGAACGAGACGTTGACAAATTTTTCGTATATCGTCGATTTATCAAACGTGACGATTCTCGAATTGAGGTATTAGCCAGACGTCGAGAGGTCCTCTGGCCGAGATACCGAAAGAGGCTGGTGCTAGGCATCACCGAGGGTTTTAAACGACATTGTGCTACCAAAGGCGAAAAGGGGGTGGTGGAGGACGGTGTCGAGCAAACCATTAGTTCCGACGCCTGCCCAAACGTTATACCATCACATTGAAATGCGATATACGAGTGCGAGAAGGAGATGAAAGTCTCTGACGTATTCCAATGTTGACGGAAAACCTGTAAAACGGTCCCGCGCCCTCTGCCATAGCCATCGCACGCAGGATCTATTAGCCGTCCGGTTATAAATGGTTCTGGGTCTGTAAGCTGCCCGGGGTCTCAACGGCAATGTCACCCGGTGTTCCTGAAAGGAAATTGACTACTCATGCCATATCTTGGTTGCCATAGCTCTGTCATTCGGTTTTTTCCGGAGCTCAGCTCCTGTTTTTTTTTTGTTTCTGAAACACATTCCAAAATTTTTTCAAGAAACAGGACATACGCATGATCTTTGAAAACGCAACCACAAAATCCAACAAATCTCGATAATCCAAATTCTGTTGATTCTGCGACAACCGACACGTCCAAAGGTGTGCTAAACTGTCCAGGGCAAGTTCTTCCGTTGGCGACAACAATTCGATCATTTAATTTGGTGTGTTTCGACAAAATTTCGTGGAAGTCTCGTTCAATCGATTTATGGTGAGTTTCATTATACACCCGTAGGCTCATCGTCATATGCATACAGACTGTTGAAATAAATAGCGATCGATCGATCGTCCAGGCTTTACCACGAAGACACGAGGCAAAAAAGGCTCGCTCGTTTCTGGCCCGAGGCTCCCGGGCGATCGCTTGGAACGATAGGATGGCCTTATTAATAACGACTTTGGTGCGTATCGAGTCTCAATATAGGCAGTTGGCTTGTCCGCTAACGAGACGTTGCATCGCAGCTACCACATCTACACGAGCAACACGAAGCAGGCGTGATATACTCTGAAAAGTGCGATAGCATATCCGTTGTGTAGATGCCGTAGGCATGTATTATACGCAGACCGCGTGTGTGGTGCGCTTTTAAGATTCCGGTAGCCGGGTGCGGAGCCAATAACGCTGGCGTTAAAATATGGTAATCGTGCCGCGAGATCGGCGTATCGACGACTTGACAAACGATGCTGAGGCCGAAGCTTCGGACCACCAAGAGATTTCCTCGTCCTTCGTGATGCCTTGGCTGCTGTCTGGGACGAGCACACACGCCTCTTCTTATACCTTCACTACCATCATCATGAATTCTCAACTACCACTTTATTCGCGAGTACGTACCAAGTATAAAAGTGATACAATACTGGGAGAGCGAACAACCGAAGAGTCGCCGCGCGCAATCATTTGTTACGTACGTGACTCGAACTGGCTGACTGCTATCCTGGCATCCTGCCATTCCTACGTCCTGATTATCGTCATCGTATACATTTTCAACATTGCTGCTGTGCCGTTCCTGATGATTCTCGTTGTTTTATCTGCGCACCAGCACCCGGTAGAAATATCAACAGCGCTCTGCGACAACCATTCCGGAGACTCAAAGACAATCACCAAGAGCGAACGAGACCATTGCTACTGCTGCTGATCTACCATTTCGATAACGAAGTGTTGCCAGATGACGAAACTAATAAAAAAATTGAATGAAGATGAATATTCTGCAGACCCCGGGAAGCTGTTCAGTTTGAACAAAATAATTCTCTGGTATGCACCGTTTTCGAATTAATAGTAGCTCATTTTTGTACTCTTCACAGTCCTGCTGATCCTTCGCTAATTGATTGGCTGGCTCGATTGTGGGCCTTTTGGAAAACCGTTAGATACTAAAAATCGTCTACCGAATGGGCCTTGTCTTGCACGAATTCTTTGCCTATGCTTTTCTATATAATTTTTAGACTGTTATTGAAATTCATTATCATGCGAGATTATGACGGATGATTTAATGATCTTTTTCGATATGGCTGATTCGAAGGAGGATGGAATCGATGCGACGTATCGGTTCGAGGATCCAGACCTATGTCACGCAGCCTGTCACGATATACGTTCAAGTGGCGTGTTATTTAGAGGATTCTGTACAAATCCCGACGGGGATTCTGGATAGGCTCAGCGCGTCTTCCTCCGCCACAGCGCATAAGCTCAATCCCTCTCTCTCTCTCTCTCTCTCTCTCTCTCTCTCT
>JBAJMU010000006.1:13620542-13859353 GCA_037952995.1 Hyposoter didymator
AGAGAGAGAGAGAGAGAGAGAGAGCGACGTGCGCACGAAGGCCAGCACGTTTGTCGCGACAGGAGGATATGGATGACGTCTCGCGAGCCACACGGTCAGAGCAGCCAAGGGGTGAACGGAGAAAAGCAGCAAAGGTGAGGAGGAGACCTTTCCGTAATGACGGGGCATAAATAACTCGGACGTTTACGCGCGCATTGATTTAAGCAAACTAATGATTTCACTTTGGTTCACCACGCTTTTTGTATGTATGTGTTGCCGTGTATGAAGAAGAGGCCACCAGAAACTGCCTTGCGGTCCAAACCGTGTCTACTTTTTTTTTTATCTCAAAAACTCTGTTCTCTCTCGCTCACACTCTCGCTCTCGCTTCTTCCGCCAGCTTCGTCGGGAGTCTCGAGTACTTTGACGGGCAAAGAGCGCCTCATGGCCACAAGGCAAGCTATTTTATTGACATTTATATCTGCACGCGTAATTTACATGTCTATGGATGACAATTACTGCCGGAGTTGTGTAGTCTGCATGGACCAAGATATTAATAACCTTTTTATGACCTCTAACGAATGATTTTGTCTCGTAGCGACAAAAAATGCATCAGTCTCACGAGACAAATGCCGTGCATCCTTTCAGCCGTAGTTTCTGATGTTCGGAGCCTTTAGGAAGGAACGTAGTGATTCCGCTGGACACCAGGGCCCCGATGACATTGCGACGCTCTCAGCGTCTGACGAGGAAATCCGCAAGTAATATTTAAATAGAAGGGGCGAGAGCGAGAAGGACGAGATTGCTGGGGTTCGGTCGGTTAGGTGTGCAGCGTCCGATAAGTCTGGAAGGGCTGAGCTCAAGGAGATGACATTGACGTGACTGAGCTAGACTAGCTACGTTGAGATGTGACCGAATATATACGCAAGACGGGTGCGGGCAAGACTTAAAACCCGGATCAACTCATCCGTCAGTACGTGATACATATACTTAGGATATTTGCTTAAGTCGGCTTCACGCGAGACCGGATGAGTTGGGTAACGATGGAAGCAAGGATTCCGTCGTTCGCGCTTTTCCAACGCGTACATGCCCATTTATTCCCACCCCTAACTCTTTCTAACGAGAGATCCACCAAGATTGTGTTGAGTCAACGATATCGCCCTAAATATTCGTGACTTTTCGAAACATTGCGAAATACTTCCGGATCAGAAAAACAATTAAAACCGGACCAACATCATTCGTATATGCAGCGAATGGAATCCAGCGATGCATCGCGTTCGGAAAGAATTTTTAAATCCTCATTCGAAACGTGTACGATTTTTTAAATTAATCACTTTTTGACACCCTCGCAGAGGGGTCCTAACCTTACTGCATGCGTTCTCGTATATACAAGCAACTATGCTAATGTCAACAGCTACAAACCCGCGGCATATTGTATCGTTGTCCATATTTCCAATGGCACAATTACAGTCTGCCAAGTAGACTCTTATCGCCCAAGCTCTCAGCGTATGAATATTCCATGTAATTTAAGTATAGGGTACGTGCTGCTTGATACCATGCATTTCCTCGAAATATGTACATCCATATGTGTATCTTTAAATACGTATAAATATACATGGATATAAACTCGTATTTGAATCTATGGCACACATACACGATGCTCCGGCTATGTGGAGGTCACCTACGTTCGGAATTGTCACCAAAGACATTCGCCGGTGTGCGATGACGTTTGCTTACGTGTATATATTCGCACGTTGCATTTATATGTGGGATATGGTTATGTATATATAATATATGTGTATGAATATATTTCCGTTTGGTTGAGCTGTGTGGGTGCATCGCACAAAATGATTAATTATTGCCTATTGCCTGAAGCCGCGGAGTTGGAGCTCTCGCAGGTCGGGGACAGAACGGCAGACCGCGTACAGCCAAGCACAGCACACACGAAGGACACGTACCGGTGTTACTCCGGAACGCTAATAGCTTCGTAATAATTCTGATTTATGCAGCGGTAAGTAGGCGTATACGAGACTGCACCGTCCTGCTTCGCTTTCTCTCTGTCGCTCGCGTGATACAGTTATAGTGACAATACTCACTGCGACGAGAATTTGGGAAACACACATTCCATTAAATGTGCATCCCTCCAAGATTTTATTCGCATTGAATCTGAACCGAGAAAAGTCTCGTTGATCATCGCTCTCGTACGTTTCCCAAACGTTGAAAACGCGCACACTTTGTTCGTCGGCTTGCCAAATTGCAGGAGATTTAACTATTGCTGGGATCTCGAGCGCGACCTCCGCTGCAGTTAGTTCTGTTTATTTTTTTTTTTTTTTTTTCAACAGACTTTGCGGTTCTTCGTGATCTTCTCGGAATCATTTAATTATCAGTGGTGAAGAATTGCGGAAAGGATGCATGGTAGAAAAATGATAAATCGTAAGTGTCGCGGAAGTTTTTGAAAAAATGAGAAAATAATATTGTTTACGGAACATTTATCTTGCGATTATTGTCATTACAATCCTTTTGGTAATCTCCCTTTCCACGTTCCCGCACTGCTGCGTCTCCCTTGCAAATATAACATGGTTCGCAGTGCAGTAAAGTAGCGTGGGTGACACACGAGGCATGATGGACCGCGGAGCAGGTGCGGTCGTGTTATTCCTCTCCCACTGCGGTGCTGAGTTCAAGATTGAGAGAGAACGGCAGATTAAGAACGAGTTTCCATAGTTACATTCACGTTCCCTCGCATTTTGCTCGCCCAGAGTTCTCCTCACCGAGGAAAACTATTTTTCGAAATTCCCTTCACACCCCGGGTTATCGATTGCTGTCTCGTCTCAGAAAGTCAGAGTCACGCGTGCGGGGAAAGAGATCAGGGTACGCAGACACAAATCGACGAACGAAATCGGGTTTCTTTTTCGTCCCGATCGGCTGACTTATCTCTTTTGCTTACATAGAGGTCGGCATGACATTTGACCTCGAGATGAAAATTTATACGATATTAGCGTTGCCGGAATAAATTCGAAGTTGAGAGCTCTTAATTATTTTTAATATCCGGTGCATGATCGTTATTACCGAACCCTCGTCTCTATAAAAACGTACACATCCTTTGGGTCGGGGTATCTTGGGTTTGTAGTATTAAGTACATTTGAACATGTGGCTATATATATATGTGTAGCTGACTCGGCATGGAGGCCTCGAGCGTCGTCTTGTCGTCGCACATGCATTCCTTGATTCGCAGTGGTAACGACGCATGTGCAGCTCGCGATTTAGTCTTATTCGTCTTATTCTCCTGCTTCTGCCTTAGAGGCAGCACGAAGCTAGCATCATCGTCACCCATTTGCGAATCATTTCTCTGGCAATCTCCAGCCAAGTATGTAGAATTTTCAAACGAGAATGAAAAGGACAGAAACATGTTTGTTTTTCTCTTTCGTCTGAAGGGACAGGGCACCCTCGCTGCGCTTAATATTCTCCATATATTTGCACCAGTTTATCTTTTTCTTACATTTGTATTAATCTTGTTTTTGCTCTCGCTCAAACTTTTCGCTGGAGCTCATCTGTAGATCTCTTGCATTTTCTGCCTCCTTTCCTTCTTTTACTCTCGACGCGGTTTGTATGTGGCGATCTCCCCCGTGCGTAAGCGTGCTTTTACACACAGGAGACGTCAAAGACACTTTCCAGGAATTCGGGGTGATCCCTCAGGCCTCGATCCCAACGTAAAGTAAAGACCTCGTCCAGCATCGAGATGATGTTGTCGTTCGAGATGTTCTTCGACTTGCTTCTTGCTTTGTCTTTATCTCTTTCTCTCCCTCGCTCTTTTCTCCGCTGTATTCATCAACGCAATAGTGTGTATTCTTGCTTTTTCGTTTCATCTCGTTTCTCTCTCTTTTCTCCCGTTCGTTATGCTCGCGCGAAGGTGCGTGCCCTATAAATCAGCAAAACATCGTTCCGTCTCCTCCTCCCTCTTGCTGCGCGGGGTAGTCTCGTCCTACGTATATTTGTACAAATATATGTGCATTATTTCACACGTATGGAAGTTTATTATTGCGAGTACGTACTGTATTTCGCGTTACACGCGTGCACGCGAATCGAGCGTATGTGGATGTAGATGTGTATCTATGTATCGTTACGGGTGTGTCCGCGCAGAATATCGTCGAGTATCGCGACACCCGCGCCTCGATGTCACGACCCGAGACGTCCCGCGATTTCCCATGCACTGGCTATGGCTTATTTAAGCGCGACGTACCCTGGAGAACCGTGGAGAACGCTTCTTCCTCCTCCTCCTCCTCTTCTTCATCGCCTTTTTCTTCGTCGTCGCGACCAGAGGAATCTGTCCGAGTAGGTGGAGACCGATGTGGTGTGTATACTGCTTACGAACCATATGTACTCTTTTCCTCTTCTTCTCTTTTTCTGCCTTTTCATCCATCTCGGTCCTCCTCTCTTTCCCTCATTCGCTCTACACAGAATCTTTTCTGCCTGTACACCGCACACTCGCGGTAGATCGTCTTGTCTTTCGCGAGAAAATGCCATCGCATTACGAGAGGCTCTCTCTCTCTCACTCTCTCACTTGATCCAAGCGAAGAGCTCAACTCCGCACTCCCCGCAATACATACGGGTGGTCCCTTCGCTGAGATTTATGCGATACGGTGTACTTTGTACATGACGAAATGACCGCAGAACAGTCTTGTGATGGTAAAATTATAAAGCACCGATGAGAAAACGGGAAGACGCTATATTGCGAATATTGGCTCTAGATTTTTATCCAAGTACGATCATTGTCCTCTAACGTTCTTCAATCTTGTGGCGCAAGTCAATCTCGACACCGTAACACTTATTTTTTTTTGTGTTAAGCTCCCGGAATAACGAGCAACACGAAGCTCCTAAATATTTGAAAATTGTATGTAATGAACGTTCGTTTTTCGTAAATATCCTGGGCTGGATACGAGCTCCGTGTATAGTAAATGAAATAAAACGCATCGAAAAGATACAACATCGGCGCAAGCACCGGGCTTAAGGCTTCTTTGATCCTCCCAATGCGTTATATGCCCACCAATGATTTAAAGGCCTCTCAGGAGCGCACAACTCGTGTATATAAGTGTTTGTATGAATAAAACTTAGGTACATATGTATACAAGCTCGTATTATACCAAGTGATGGCCGCACGCGCGTTCACCAGAGAGACCGCGCCGCGCACATGCACTAACATCATGTTTAAATTGATTTATCGGCGCTATTGCAACGAGCAATGAAAAATGACCGAAATAGATTAAGCGCCTCTGGTCTCTCCGTGTTTCCTGCACCAAAACCTTTTCCTTGTTATATCATCCGAGTTTTGTGATTTCGTGAGTGACTTGACTTTGAATGGTCTCTCTGTTGTTCTCATTTCGAGCTTACAAACGACTTTTCGCTTACTCCATATAATTCGCGAATGAGAACATGGCGAACGGACTTTTCAGTCTTACACAGAAAGACAGAGAGAAAGAGAGAGGAGGAGGAAAGTTTGAAAGATTTACGACTCGTCTGCGGTCAAGCTCGAGCTTACATCCTTAAAGTCAGAGTCTGTTAATTCTTCCAACACGCATGTATATACGTTCGGAACTCGATTCTTGGCTTTTTTGTTTTATCAACTGTCCATCTCGCGAACCAATGCAGAATAACAATTTTCCAACTACAACCTGCTTGTGAAACGCGATATCATTGAAAGCCTTTCCAATTTCAAACACTTGATCAAAGCGTTCGGATTGCTAAAGATGTTGAATATTTCGGAATTCATATTTCAATCCTTTCGCTCGCAGGTCATTTTGAGTCGAGCACACGATAAATTTCGTCGAATATGAAATCCGTCAAAAAACGACGGAATAGCTGGAATTTCGCTGCATTTCTCGAGCTTAATCCAATATGCAGCCAAGTGGACTACGTCCGGCAAATTGCAAGTCAAAGGCAAAATGCTTGACATGAATAAATCGCAGAAAAGATAGAAAACTATGTATCAATTATGGTTGAAAATTGGAGGAATGCATTGATCTGCAAGTTGTACAAAGACTCGATGAGAAACTGGAACGAAGCACATCTGCCAAGGAAAACATTCGAGAGATCGATTCATTTCATTGAGGACGCGAAGTCTTGAGCATCACACAAAGATCGTGCAAACGATTACGTTCTTTCTTTGTGCTAACAAACAAAAATGATAAATTAATTTAAAAAAAAAGGCAAAAAACAAACGGAAGAAAATGAACTCGGAAGAGTGAGGCAGTTACGATCTTAGGACGCGCACAGTCTCTTCGTGGTTGTTAAGTTCGATAGCTTTGGTCCAAGTCTCGCGCCCGCTCGGACGCATCGACCGTGCCGCAGGCAAAACGACGTTGGTGATCCAGCAATGCTCGAGAAGTTACGAAAAACATCGCGCCCCGTAGGAATATCGAGTATCCCCGTTGAGTCGAGCGATAACGCGATATTTTTCGCACGCTAAAAATGACTAATTTCACGTCCGATAGAATTATTACTTTGTAATTTATCGGATTCAAAAAAAAATCGTGTATTACCCAGGACGTGTAAATTTATAATTGATTTCCCAGTTTCCGGACGACAGCAGGGAGCCTCATGTATTAATATTTACATAAACACATTTGCAAAGATAAAACATTGCCCAATATATACATATCCATGTGTATTTTTCATTCTTTACAAAAAATACATTCATTGTAGCAGGTTTGTACAGAAAAGTCTGTTGGTGGTAGAATTTGTGAACGTATATCGTGGAAGCATGTATGAGCAAGAAAGAGGTGGTATATAGTGGTCGAAAGGTAATGGTCCCGGTAATATTGGTGCTGTGTGTGGGGCCGCTGCACTACTAGTAATTGATTGGTCATACTCCCCGTGCCATTACTCCTTCAAACCTCTCCTCTGTCTTTTTCTCTCTGATTCTCTGCTCCCCGGCCTTCCGTAACTCTCTTTCTACTTCGACGAGCACATCCCACCGTACCCAGATGAATCCAGTATACCACGCCACGTTCCAATCGTTCTCATCGCCTCCGGGTCACTAATATAGATACAAACTTTTTTTCTTGCCCTTTATCGTGGTTGTGGCCTGGAAGGGGACTCGCTGGACGAGCGCGGGATGCACGTGCATGGGACGTTGTGGAACGACACTCGATGGATGCATCTTTCATTTTTATTTCTGTAAAAATGTCGATTTTTAGAGCCAAATCCTTGCTCCGACGTTAGTTTAGGCTCGGAAAATAAAAACATGAGACTCGATGATGCTGTTAGGTTAAGAATTTAAATGTTGCATGCATAGAGCATCGCGAATGTATGTAAAGCGTGCGTCTGGTGTATGGAGAATCTCACAGCATCCTCAGAGCTCCGGACAGCTCACCCTTCTCATCTTCAGCAGGTACGGGGAGCATGCAATCTCTCGCAACCTTTCGAGTGTTTATGCGGTCGACCTATTGGACATTTATTCGCGTCTTTGAGTATTCTGCGGGAGTGTAGCCTCGTGTGTGCTTCCTGTATGTAGAAGAATGAAAAACTGATGATGCACGGGGTCGTTGGACGAGAAAAAACGGTCGGGGGTGTAAAATCGTATCAGAACTCGCACTAATGGATCTGAATATCAAAGTACGGTATAAAATTATTATTTTCCACGCACATACACACTTGTTTACACGTATGTATTTACATTTATATAAGGACTGAGCTTACGCACATTACCGATTGTATACTCGATGTACGCGATAATTATAGAATAAATAAATTAACGTCGTGGCGCGGAATGCGCGTAATATATCTACGTCTGCCAAATGGTACCGAGATACAGTCGTATATCACCCTACGTGTTATAGTCCACGCCCAGTAACTCATAGTCATCGCTGCGGTTCACTAAAACTGTCACTCTTTTTATTTCTCGCTTTTCATTATTTTATTTTCATTTTATCTCTTCACAAGTTTTATGCTTTGTTCTTGGCTGCGATCCACCGAAGCTGATAGCTCGCAGCATCTTTGCTTGTCAAGCTGTCTCAGTTTTTCAATCCCCAAAATACTGCGAGACGAAACAATTGACGAATGAATTTGATCGGATTGAACGAACGATTGACTCGAATTCATCGAGATATCGAATCGGAATGACAAGTAACGAGCTGCAAAGATTTTTATTTTTAATTTCTTATTTTTCTTGTTTTTTTATGTGCGAAAACTTTTTTTTAATTTAATACAAACATTACGAACCATACGGGGGAGAAAAATGACAGTGGATGAGTGTGTGTGTGTGTGTGAGTCTCTCTCTGTCCCTTTTTTTCTCTCGCTCACCTACCGCTTCTTTCCTTTTTCTCTCAATCTTTCTCTCTAGTCCTCTCAACAAAGCAAAAGCCATAAGTCTTAACGCTCAAGCTTCGCGGTAATATAGAAATTCAATCGTTCTGGCAATTATGCGTTGCGGCTGTTATTACCCGGAGGGGGGCCTTGGAGAGGTGATGCCCGCACGAGATGCTGAGCGCACTGTAATATGGATATAAACTGTTGTGTATCCACGGCTTTTGCAAACTTTACGGCAGCTTCATAATTTTTCAGTCAATCTGTAAAAACTGTCGACAACCTGAATATTTTTTGACTTTGACGTAATTTTTTGTATTCGATCGATCATTTGCGATTATATAAGAGAGAGTTGTAAAAATTCGAGGTAAAACTTGACTCGTGCGTCAAGTTATTCCTCAATTATTTATTCGCCCTTTTTTTGATTTCGAGTCAGATCCATCTGTCCATCGCGGCCAATCACTGGTCAAAAACTTTATTTCTGTTCGTCCTCAATGCTCAGTGCATTTTTGTTTCCATCCCAGCCTCCATCCGAACTCAAAAGAGTCTCGTAGATTGTTATATTTATGTATATGTGAATACACCTATTATAAACGTATACATAATATTTTATTGGCTCTGTTTACGACTCGTGCTGCATGTGTTGGGTTTGACGCGCCAGCGTATCTCTTCCAGACTTTTTGGCCTGAGGTTATACTTTGCCCTGCGAAGAATGTTTTTTTTTTTTCCATTCTCTTTCTCTTTAATATGCCCCAAGAGCTCAGATTTTTTCTCCCTCGTAAGAGGTACGCCAGAGGCCTTCCCACTGAGAGTGCGACAAGAGTTTTTCAATAGTCCGCTGTTTGGGCGGTGGGACAAATTTACGTGGTATCCCGAGTTCTTACAACCGCGCGACCATCCACCACGTTTTTTTTTTAATTCTCCAATCTCCATATATTTCTTCTTCTAAAACAGTCGATAGTCTTTCAGAAAAAATATAAAATTGTTTAAGAAAAATTATCGCTGAATCCAGTTTCTCGTTGTGTTCGATGCTGAATCGCCCATTTTTTTTTGTCGAAATGCAACGATTTCGAGATTGTTTTGTTCATTTGCTTTTATGCAAAAAAAAAAGTTTTTATTTTTTCGTTTCTGGCTGCACGGTTTTCACGGGAAGGGCATTCGATTGTAGGAACATTGATTATTTCTTTATTTTGTATTCGGTGATGTGAAGAAGCTGATTTGGGTCAAAGTCCAGACGCCTTGCAGGCAGATGTCTTGACGCGATAAAAGAAAGTGCATTACAGACTGACAATTGTTGAAATTCGTGGTATTTATAAATTTGCTTATAAAAAGCAAAAGATTTGGAGGAATAAACATTAAATTTATCGTGCAGTAAATCGTTTGACTTCACAGGATACGGAGAGAGTGATTTCTGTCGAATTGCCTGTAAACGAATGAAAGAAAACGGTTAAAGTCCTTGATTCCGAAGGACATGTGCAATAAAGTGACACCGGAAAGAGCAGGATGAGAAGAGTGCAAGCAAGCAGGAAAGTAAGAAGAAAAAAAAGAGGAAAGCATTGTCCCGATCAATGGGGACCGGTGAGAGCCACTGGGATCGAGTAAGACTGGTGTGTGGCGGACATCAAGTTCAAGAGAGCAATAATAAGTGCAACCAAGTCATATAATGCGCGCAACATATAGTTACGCGCGATGCGCCGCCGCACCAGGCGGTCGGTGAAGATCAAAGAAGGAATTGTACGTCGGTGTGGTATGTTTTAGTATGAGTGTGTATGTGTGTTGGCCGATGGCAAAAAGGGTTGTGTCAGGGCCATTGATAGCTCAATAAGATAGCCGACCATTCATCCATCCATATATACCGCGAGACACACCCTTTGGGGGTGGAGGTTGGATATATCCCGCTCGCTCTCGTAACATATCGACAAAGACGCAAGAATCTGTCCAGGAAATAAAGATGCGCCCTTGTCAAAGTACAATGAGTAGGTAAATTTCTCTTAAAAAATAAGAGCGACCTCTGCATACATCTTCACAAAACACCAGCAAAGAAACGGAGCACTAAACTTTTTTTCTTTTTCTTTTTTTCGAAAGTCTAGACGGCTTACAAAAATTCCTTGCGTCAATATTTTGAGGCTAGATTAACGGAAGCAACTTCCGTGTTTCCCTGCGACGGCAGACCAAATTTTCGGTAGACAAAAGTGCGCCGAGCTCCCTAGCAGCTACGCGAATACCTTGTGCGCGAGATTCATACCTGAGTTTACGAGAAACGTTGTCAGTACCACACAATGGTATAATTCTCCTGGAAATAAAAACGGATCCGCGGTGCGTATATAAGGTGAGGGTGCGGGCTCGATGAAGCAGGGAGCAGCAAGCAAAAGGGGAAGGTTGTGCGTTCATGAGCCACACAACAGACCAGCAGATCGCAGCAGGGCAACGCGAGAATGTGATGGTCGAAGTGAGGTTGAGGGAATATCTCGTCTTCCTCTTCCCATTGTGAGATACCGATACCGTGTAATCACGAACGAGAGACCGGAGAGCCCCGTGGCATGGGAAATATACACATATCATTATTACACCACATACATGTGCGAATGTCTGTGTGCGCGTGTGTGCATTCCAACTATGCTTTCAGGGTTGCTGACATTGTGTGTTCATGCACAATACGTATTGGCGCTTCGTATATAAATACATATTTGTGGGTATGTGTATAAATATCTATAGATTACCGGTTTTGCGTTGGCACATGTCCCGACTCAACAAAATCCGAGAGAGCGTACAAAATTTGTGGTTCCCCTCTCTCTCTTTCTCTCTCCCTCTCTCTTGCAATGCCTAATTATTTTATATTGAATCTCTCCCCTTTCCTTGGGCGCCGGAAGAATATCGGGTGGGCCGGAACGTAAGGATTTCGCTGATTTGAGTTCGACGTTCTCGCCTCTCTCGTTCGATTCTTCGACTCACCTACACACACTCACATCCCTGTCGACGAACAATTTCACAAATCAACTTTTTTGTTCTACAATCTCTTACGATCGCTGTTCGGTGACTGACGAATAATATATCTTGAATTATCGTGGTCTCACTCGCTCGCTGCGCTCGGTCGACTTGCGCCTAAAACGATGCAAGCCTCTTGAGCCCGGGTCGGCCAGCGCACGAGCATACGCACACAAAAAAAAACATCACAAAAAATCAGTCTTAGCCGAGCCACCAACGCGATCACACGTTCCCTCGAAGGCACTGGCTTTCTATCAGCACGGCCCAACAGGGTCGAAGGCGAACGTGGTTCCGTTGGGAAGCTCGCGGCTCAAAATACCGCCCATCAGGGCCATCACATACCGCCAGACAGGGTTGAATCATATTCAATCCGACGAGGCATCACATACGAAGCCCAACGGGGCAACTCATACACAGCCAGACAGGGTTGAATCATATTCAACCCGACGAGGCATCACATACGAAGCCCAACGGGGCAACTCATACGCAGCCAGACAGGGTTGAATCNACGCAAGAATCTGTCCAGGAAATAAAGATGCGCCCTTGTCAAAGTACAATGAGTAGGTAAATTTCTCTTAAAAAATAAGAGCGACCTCTGCATACATCTTCACAAAACACCAGCAAAGAAACGGAGCACTAAACTTTTTTTCTTTTTCTTTTTTTCGAAAGTCTAGACGGCTTACAAAAATTCCTTGCGTCAATATTTTGAGGCTAGATTAACGGAAGCAACTTCCGTGTTTCCCTGCGACGGCAGACCAAATTTTCGGTAGACAAAAGTGCGCCGAGCTCCCTAGCAGCTACGCGAATACCTTGTGCGCGAGATTCATACCTGAGTTTACGAGAAACGTTGTCAGTACCACACAATGGTATAATTCTCCTGGAAATAAAAACGGATCCGCGGTGCGTATATAAGGTGAGGGTGCGGGCTCGATGAAGCAGGGAGCAGCAAGCAAAAGGGGAAGGTTGTGCGTTCATGAGCCACACAACAGACCAGCAGATCGCAGCAGGGCAACGCGAGAATGTGATGGTCGAAGTGAGGTTGAGGGAATATCTCGTCTTCCTCTTCCCATTGTGAGATACCGATACCGTGTAATCACGAACGAGAGACCGGAGAGCCCCGTGGCATGGGAAATATACACATATCATTATTACACCACATACATGTGCGAATGTCTGTGTGCGCGTGTGTGCATTCCAACTATGCTTTCAGGGTTGCTGACATTGTGTGTTCATGCACAATACGTATTGGCGCTTCGTATATGAATACATATTTGTGGGTATGTGTATAAATATCTATAGATTACCGGTTTTGCGTTGGCACATGTCCCGACTCAACAAAATCCGAGAGAGCGTACAAAATTTGTGGTTCCCCTCTCTCTCTTTCTCTCTCCCTCTCTCTTGCAATGCCTAATTATTTTATATTGAATCTCTCCCCTTTCCTTGGGCGCCGGAAGAATATCGGGTGGGCCGGAACGTAAGGATTTCGCTGATTTGAGTTCGACGTTCTCGCCTCTCTCGTTCGATTCTTCGACTCACCTACACACACTCACATCCCTGTCGACGAACAATTTCACAAATCAACTTTTTTGTTCTACAATCTCTTACGATCGCTGTTCGGTGACTGACGAATAATATATCTTGAATTATCGTGGTCTCACTCGCTCGCTGCGCTCGGTCGACTTGCGCCTAAAACGATGCAAGCCTCTTGAGCCCGGGTCGGCCAGCGCACGAGCATACGCACACAAAAAAAAACATCACAAAAAATCAGTCTTAGCCGAGCCACCAACGCGATCACACGTTCCCTCGAAGGCACTGGCTTTCTATCAGCACGGCCCAACAGGGTCGAAGGCGAACGTGGTTCCGTTGGGAAGCTCGCGGCTCAAAATACCGCCCATCAGGGCCATCACATACCGCCAGACAGGGTTGAATCATATTCAATCCGACGAGGCATCACATACGAAGCCCAACGGGGCAACTCATACACAGCCAGACAGGGTTGAATCATATTCAACCCGACGAGGCATCACATACGAAGCCCAACGGGGCAACTCATACGCAGCCAGACAGGGTTGAATCGTATTCAACCCGACGAGGCATAACATACGAAGCCCACCAGGGCAAAATACACGCAACCCAACGAGGTTAAATCAAACACATACACACATACTTAAAAGAGACACGATAATTCAAGATCCTGCGTATCATACGCAAATTGTATCAAATCGTTTGTCAACAACAACAACAACATTCATTCGTGGGTTTTTATGCCGCAAGGCTTTTCCCACACGAGCCAATAAAACTTTCGAAATTCTATGGCTCAAAAACGATTCGTATTTTTATAAAAAAACCCCAACCACCATCCATTTCACAAACAAAAAAAAATATTCAAACAAAACACGAAGGAACTTCATGTTGAAGGACTTTCGACCATACAATCGCATAAATTCTCATTCAGACGTATGAGGGAAATAAAAAAAAAAAGTTGTTAAAAATTTTATTGAACTACCCAAAATCTTGCTTATTAGACGAAAATTTTATTGGGACGTTCGAAGAATTCAGTATTTTACTTTTTTTGTAGATCGGTTCCGTGGATTTGACATGAATTTCTTCGGATGTAATCGGATGCATAAACGGGAAACAAATGTGGCGTTACAGCTTCCATGGAACTTTGTTTCGTCAAATGATCGAATCGTTGATCGAGATTTTACCATTCATATGTATGAATACAAGCACAAAAATAAATGCTTTGGTAATATCTATAAATTTGTATATTTATATATTCGAGTATATTGTTCACGATCTTATCGTTTGCCCGGTGAGGTTTCGACGATATATTTCATGCGTCAAGAAATCCTTGTAGCGCATCCTTCAGTCGAACTCTCGAGCGCGCGGCGGAGGAGGCTACACAATCGCATCGGAGGCAGATTTCCTCTCGCTCATGGTGCTGCGTGCGTGGGGCACGTTCATCTCACAGTTCCTGGACGTTCACAATAGCTTCTGTTTAGAGTACTTACGCCTGGAACGAGAAGAGGGAGTGAGCGGAGGACCAAAGGGGTAAGGGCTTTCTCCCGCGCACACAACACACACACACTAGTAACCCAAGTCGGCCATCTTACATGGAATAAATCATCACCCCGAGACGTCCGAGATATCATTGAACCGGTTGACGGCCAGCTGAGTCGCGCCTCGTATACCCGGTGTCGTGGAATCGTATTCACGTCGATATCTCCGTCCAGGAACCAAAAGATGTTTCCCCACGTTCTCCAGATTCCGTCAAAGTCGAGCGACATCCAAGTTTCGCTTCCGACCAATAGAACCTGAAGATTCGATGCAATCAAAATTTGAATAAATATTTTTCCTCAAAGTCGATACAATTTTTCCACATTTGAATCAGTGAGCTTTTTTGTTACCAACGTAATTATGATCGTACGGTTTAAAAAGCGTGGCAGAGAAATACTTCGATGTATAATTTATAGGAGAAATTTTTTGATCGCTATAATAATATTATTACACCAGGTATATTATTCGACATGGCCAGGGTGTAGAAGATAGGTGCTGGATAGTATCGCGTATCAATCAGATGCCGAGAGGCGAGCACATTGTCTTTCGCGTCATGCGGAGATAAAGGGACTCTCGATGTTGGTTGCTGCTGTTCGAGCATCTCTCTTCCGCTCTCTCGTTTCGTCTTCTTTACTCTTTCTCACAATGTTACTGTAGCCTCTGGGGCCTTTCGCCCGTGTGTTAGCTGTACGTCCATACCCACAGCCTCCGGACTTCTGGACCACCCGGGAAGAAGCCCTACCACTCATAACGTCCAGCCGGAATCTTATTGACTCCGATATGGCAGCCTGGGCCGTGTGTGCTCTATCGCAGCATCCACGCGACCGGCACATTCACTGCAGCATCACTCTTCTGCCCACGCATCCTCGAATCTTCGTGCGGAGCATTAGATATTAACGTACAAAACAAAAAAGACAATGAATTTACGAAATATTTCGATTTTCGTTTCTTTAGATTCTTTCCAGTTTGTTTGGACATCCTCGAATCATTTTTGTTTGGGTTCAAACTCATTGGCGAAAGAAACGAAGACCATCAAAAACTGAATTCAATTAAAAAAAAACGAAATCCCCAGGAACCGTGGCAAAAAGTATTGAATTTTTTTTCTCGATCTAGTAAACAATCTTCTCCCATATTACATTTCAGCTCAAACCAAAAAAATCGTTTTGGAGCCATTGCGCACATGCATTTACATATCGTCCAAATAAAATCCGTAAAAAAAAAAAACAAGATTGAATGAGTGACGGAGAAAGCACTTCTCATTAAGAACTGACAAAAGTTTTTTCTTTGTCGAAATGCATCAATAAAATCTTCACTCAAAACATTGAGCCAGATTAAAAAAAGCGTTTTAGATGTCCATAGATTTCTGAGAGTCGATGACTCTCTGTCAGGAGAGTAAGCATCGAGGCACGGTCAAAATTTATTCATCGGCTACCGAAGCTATATAACAGTCGTATTCATACAGGAACGAAAAGAAAGGAAGCGAGAGAGACAGAAAGAGAGAGAGAGAGAGAGAGAGAAAAGAAAAAGAAGCAGAGAAAAAGTGAAGGTCCGTGGCACAAGCATCAGGGCTTTGGTACACAGTAGCAGACTTCTCATATAATGCGATATAATCACCTGGCATGACTACACACTATCTGATTCGTGGACACGTGTGTCTTACACACAGATAGGCATTCGTATTTGGCTGTGTTTGTGTGTACGTTCAAGAACGTATATACTCGCAGACTCGTCCTTCTCGTGCATGAGACTCGAGAGAATATCATACTGACAGAGTGCAACCAGCAGCAACATTTGAATCCTCGACGACCATTACTCACTGCTCCTGATATTACTTCAATTCAATCAGTGTCTTGGCACTACCGTGCATTTCCAGCTCTTATATACGAATATCTATACATTGTATAGCTGTATACAATGTTTGTCTAAAATATACATATATATTCTTCTAACATTTCGTCATATGCGATCATCTCAAAGCTTGCCAGCTCAACAGCCTACGACGAGAGCATTTACATCCACAAGTGTGTGAAACTTCCGTTTCACTCGCGACGTGTCTCACTGTCCGGTCTATTGACTGGAGGAGAGGCTTAGCCTCGTTTAACCTCTCGAGTCGAATGAAATCTTCCTGTTTTTTTTCTTTCTTTTTCTCTAGAGCGAAGAGTCTTGCAGCTTCGCAGGGAAGGGGATTGTTAATCAATGCTCGTGCATAATTACGACGATAACTATACGTTTTCTTGATTCCTTTTCAATCAGCCTGCGGAACTTGTTTTCTATCCCATTTCGTGGAAAATCAAGACCAGCTCGATTTGCTTGTTTGTTAATGTGTTTTTATTCGTTCTCCGTCGATCAGTTTCACCGGCTGATCATCCAGGCTCGCGCGTTCTTCGCACATCCACTCGCAGCCTATTCGAGGAGGGGCTCGCCAAAGGACAGGCACTGAGGCGAGAGGATGAGGACCGGAGAGCGAGAAGAGGGAGTAATTCCAAATTGGTAATCACGCGATGGCGCCAACCTCTCGCGGCCCGTCAGCAATCTCTCGTCTTCTTGTTTGATTCTTTTCCCTGTCTGTCTTACCTCTTTTTCTTATTCTTTTACCTTTCTTTCGTCCTTTCTTCCTTCGCCCGCGTTCATCTGGTACATCAGCATCTTTTATTTCGCCCTTTCATATACCGAACTGTTCCAATGGAGATTGACTTCTTTGCTCATGCGTTCAGAATGTGCCGAATATTTGTTTGTCGTATTTTCACTTCGGTGTGTGAATTTACAGGCTCGAAGCGAAAAACGACATACTTTCCAGACAGAGAGAGAGAGCTGATCGTCGCATGGAAAATTCGAACCGAATCCGCAATCAAAATTCAGCCAAATGAAAATCAAAAGTCCCTACTGATTAGTAACAATTGTTTGATACGAAAAATGCTCAGGATAGCGACAAGGAAAACTTGTCGAAAATTTTTGGGTACTCGCGTAATTGTAAATATTCAAATGCACACGTAATGCGATTCACAACTTACGTGTGGGCGGATTCAGGCGTGTTGGAAGTTCTGAAATATCTTGTGCGCAGATGAGCGCCAAGGTTTGTCTTTGTGATGGCCGACGCAACGTGCTGTTGGTGCTGCTGCATGAACCGGAGTATATAAGGACGGCTACCGAGATACGCGCTGAATTATCTACCGCGATAGTTCCTTCAACGTGGGCTCTGGACTCGGTATGCCGACCTCATACACACTCGCGCTCATCCCATCCTTCCCTCAGCACACACAACGTACCGATCCTTTATGCCGCTCTCTCTCTGGTATTTCTCTTACTCCTTTCCCTCTTCTCTCTCTCTCTCCCTTTTTCTTTCCTTCTCGCTATTCTGCAACGTTGCGCTTCATCTCTTGGGGATTTTTCCTGTGTCTCACTCTCTCTCGCTCTCTCGCTCCCTCAGTCATTCGTTTTTCGTGCCTCCCTTCGCTCCCTTGTCCCTTCTCTTGGCGGCGCCAACGAGAAAACCGTGAGATGCCCTCTCGTCGAAGAGCTCGGTCCACACCGCACGGCCAGTGAGAACAACCACCACAGTAGGTACGTCCTTGACAGGCCAGACCTCTTGAGAGTTCTTGAAGGATTTCCTCTCGTTTTCCTCTTTTTCTGTCCATGCCCCTTTTGCCTACTCTCTCTCTCTCTCTCTCATCCGTTTTTCATTGCGTATTTGATAGATGATAACTTCAAACCTTTACCTCGTTCCAACCCAAACGGATATCACGGATTTGTTTGATGAGCAATCCTCGATTTTTCGAGGACACATCTCGTTTTTTTGGTTCGAGCTCCATTACGATGTAAATATTCATTTTATTTTTATTTCGTTTGTCATTCATCCGAGGATCTTTGGCTCGACTTTTTCGAAGCTTTCGTTACTTCTCTCGATAATCGTGAATGATTCGTCGTCGTTTATTATCCAAATGTGATAGTCTCGCATCGTATGTTGGACACAAGCTTTGTCAATCTCTACAATGCGGCGCAGCTGAAGCAGAGAATCCGAGATTCGTCTCACTGATGACCCGAATCGCGATCTTGAGAGTAAATGTTACGCACACGTGCCTCGATCGATCGTACGACCTCCGTAAACGTCAGAGATGCATACATGCTTGTGTATATATAACTGGGATCGGTGCAGCCTAAACGGTCCGTGCGAATTCCCCGTCGAGTGTTAAACGACGTGTCTCACCTACTCGTCGCTCTCTCCTCTCGTATTCTCCGTCTTGTGCGTGCTTTTCCTCCTCTCGTTCGAGTATATTCATATACAATCTGTACTCACACTCATCCGAGCGACGGGCTGAGCATGAGCGAATTAGCGCGAGCAGAGAACTGCTTTTGGCCGCCGAGGAGTTTAATACCTTCGCATATATGAATTCGAAGATCGAGACGTTCGAGCGAATAAGCAGAGGAGATTATCGGTTCGTTGAGAATTTCTATCTTGCCCTAGCTTCCGGTCCATTTTAGCTCAAAGTACGCATGGCTGCAAAAAGCAGATTTAACGTAGGAAAGTATTTTTTTTCCCTATAGTTTTCTCTCATTTTCCCTCGAACCGTTCGCCTTGACCAAAGACAAAAAAAAACACGATTGTCTCATGTATTCTGAGAATCTTGATCCTGCATGACTGCACTCTTCGCCACAAATGTCTGTTGCACCGTTTGTGCATCAACAGCAAGCTTTTAGGATCTTTCCTCTCCTCCTGTGTCTGTCTTGCTGGCTCTTTTATTCTTTTCCTCGAGGCAAATCGCACAAGCGGTCAAATAATCAAAATTACAAGCCTTTGCCTGATGATGTTGGACGTAGACGTCGCCAGGCATGAACCCTCGTTTCCTCTCTATCTATCATTCCGTCTCTCCCTCTTCATTCTTTCCCTCTTTTACTGGTGAATTCTCTTATAAAGCTCTCCCAAGAAGGCCAGTGATTGTGATTTTTTATTCACCGTCATTACCCAAGTAAACACACGACGAAATCCTGAGTATTTCATCAGCTAACATGTGCTTGTGCTGTCTCATGTGATCGTTCGCATTGGTGCAAACGTTTCGTTGTAAACTGAGCATGTCTCGATCGTTGACTGCCGATTTTAATTCAAAATCAATTTTGATAAGAATTCCGTAAAAATATGAGAAAATCGAGAACGTGTCTCGAAATAACGGAAAAAAAACATCGTATCCACAAATATCGTGAAGTCGCTGAAAAAAAAAACACACGTACTCTTTACGAACTCTGTTTTAAAACGCGAATCTTGCTTCGCATAGTCCTGCTCCCTTTCCGAATTAATCTTTCTCCCATTCTTTCTCTCTATATCTCGAGATTTATCAACAAGCTGCAGGATCCTCATTGGCGTTCGTGTGTTTGCATTTCGTTATATTCAATTGCCTCGAAATATAAAGAGAGCGAGAGTCGAGGGCGAAGAAGAAGAAGAACAATGCGAATTATAATGTTTGTTCGTCAGTCTGCCCTGCTGGCTGGAGAAAATCTCTGAGCAGCAGCAGCAGAAGCTCACATAGGTAACGTAGTCGATGATTAATATACGTTCTCATCCTCTGTACGCTATTACTTGAACGTAAGCGTATCATATTATAACCATCGTTTTATTTTGTTATCCCATTACTCGGGGAAACTCAACCGACTGCATTAATTTATTTCGTCTAGTTTACGAATGTGCAATATTTAATTAAGATCCAACGTTCTTTCATTCCCGAAGGATATTCGCCTGCAATCGTATGATGATTTGTGGCAAAAAATTGGACGGGATGCACGTGAATAAAAGCAGAAATCTTCTCGCAGTTGCTTAATATACTTGGAAAAGTGATTATGCCCACAATTGCTCAGTATCCAACAAATCTTCAAACTTATTTGGTCAGAAAAAAAATAATGCAGTTTTTAAAGGTAAAAATGAGATAAAAAATGGTCGATGTACGAATAGTGTGGATCGTAAAGTCGTTTACGAAGTATATATGGAAATTAGTTCTACCTGTTCCATTAATTTCACGGTAAATCGGGGGCTGTGTGGCAAGAGTAATAATTATTATCGATATCGATTAAAAATCGTTTGGCACGTATTGCCTGTATGGGTTCGTGGACCAAGAGGACCCCCGGCTGAACGGTACATTAAGGATATGGAGTCACATGTATATTGCCCACCGTGACTATATTTCAGGAAGGCTAAAAAAATAAGTACACGTTTCGCAGGGGGTCTAGTTGGCGCGTTTAACAGCCAATAAATAACTCTTTGACTTGGGCCTAATTGAACGTATACCTTATATATACGCACACCCACCACAGCACCGCGTCATGGGGCTCCGGTCTTTACGGAACGGGTTGTATATCGTTCGGTCTCGGTCCTCGATGTATTTCCGCCATTTGTCAAAGAGTCAGTAGCTCTCATACTTTCACCAAAGAGATCGAAGGATGAAACGCACGAGCCAGTGGATCTTTACATGGAAAATAATCGAGCACCATCATTTATTTGCTACTCCATCAGTTAAATTCACACCAATCGGTTGCTTCCATTTTCCATGGTAAGCAGCAATATGCAACAGCGTCTGAGATCATTTCCTGAGATCCACTGTATCCCAGGTGCGTGTAGCGAACCATGCTGGGGGTATTTATGTTGGAGTCGATGAAACGCTTATAGAAAGAAAGGAAGAGGAGAGGCGAAGGAATATACGATCGGGGGAGGAGCATCAGACACCGCGGATGAGAGGGAGAGAGATCGATCGGAGAAACTTGTGGGAGAACAAGGGAGATCGTGTTATACCGTATATATAGATGGGGATAAAGTTCGGTGGTTCGTATATCGGCGACTCGCGGATTTTAATCAAGGCCCGATCTGACGGCGATCTCCGATGGAATAGCCGTGCGAGATGGTGGCACAGCACTGCGGGGGTTCGACACGTACACATACCCTTTCTACCTGCACAAAACTTTCCCTCTCTTTCCTTCACACCACCGAGAACTCGCATGAATTCTGTTAGATATGAACATACCTATCTGTTTTGTTCCTTTTGTAACATCTACTCATACACACACAATCCACCAAAGCGCATATAAACCCCGATATAATATACCGTTCAGACACTGTGCACGTATTATAGTGACTTCACGAAATCGCCAATTTTATGAGCCACCTTTGACGTTCTCAACCGTTAAATTTTACGAGAAGGGATTGTTTTAGAGTCTCCTCTCTATATGGAACGTTTACTCTCTCAATTCATATATGCATTATATTTATAACGCTCGTAAAGGCTCATTTAGCGATACTTTTCAATAATTTTCTTAACAATTCCGTGCAATTGTAACAAAATGTTAATTTTTTTTTTCCAAGCAGCACTCGTGTTATTCGGTGTTATTCGTAGATGAATAAACGCGTAACTCTTTAAAAGTTTTCAGAAAAAAAGGAGTCTCGAGAAAAGTGTGCGAGGCCACTGAGATTTTTCGTACGTTTGACTCGTACAATTTGCAATTTTTTCGAGTTGTGAATTAACGAGCACAGCAGTTTTTAGATTTCGTTGACTTCCGGACTACGGAATGTTTTTTTTTACCTTCAGGTTAATTGATCGATTAATGTTATTACGAAAATTATGATAACCAATTTCGAAGGCTCACGATGGAAGTTCGAGAGAATGTTGAACCTCGATAGCTTCGCGATTAATATTTCCAACGAGAATTCAATTAAGTTTCAATTAATCAAGCGACTGGTATTCACCCGATTTATACAGACGTCGATGTGGAAATTTGCCTGTACCCCGGTCGATGTGTACATTCGCGTTACCTTCTTCGCTCTCGTTCTCCTACAAAATATCTCACAAAATTCTGCACCGTCCCGTCTACCCAGGTAAGTTGGGAATTAAATTTTAATACACTTCGTATTAGTTATAGATTTATGTTCCTTATATCCGGAACGTTCTCATGGCAAATACGCTTTTCTCGTACGAAGCTAAACTCAGGGGAAGGGTTTACGCTAATCTCACGATGAATCAACTTCTCGATTTGAAGAACTCGTGCACGTGAAAATTAAGAAAAAATTACGATAAATCTAACGAAAGTGGTGGCCACATTTTTTTAGATGTAGAAAAAACTATGTTCCGCTCCATCAAAATTTTCTTTCATTTCGATTTTCAATAAGAAAATGAAAGTAAAAAAAAAACAGAAATTTCGTGTTTTTTTTACAGAGATAAGAATTATTTGAATTAAATTCGATTGGAGTAATGAATTTCAAGTGAGAATCTTCCCGCTCCCAACCTTCAAATCCACCACCATTTCAGCTTTCTTGGATGCTCCAATTTCGTCCAGTTGTCATTTATTTTCGTCTCCCTTTTTAATCAAAGGTCACAGGATACGCTCCAATTGTGTGACCATTTTTATATATTTGTAGTTGATGGTTGACGCGGTGTTTGGACTCCAGCGAGTGTCAGAGGTCTTCCCTGGAGGTGGTGATAACCGAGCTCGATTCATCACTGCCCCCAGAGAGCCAGGACTCGGTCTCCGTAGTGAATTCTCGATGGGAATGGTGTTGGTAAAAAGATATTTCTTCAGCTGGCCGAAAATATATTTCTAAACATAACGATCGAACTCTTTGTTCGCCTGCATCATCCATGAGAGTCCGTCACTTTAATTGATTGAATTTTCTATTTATTTGATAAATGAATACGTGGCATTCATACGAGAGGAGAAGTTTCCAATACTTGACCAAACGCTACGATGTCACGTGATGAAAAATAAAGGAGAAAAATCGTAAAATAGTTAAAAAGTGATCAATCAACACGTTAAGCTTTACAATTAGCTCGGTAAGTTGAGCGAAATTTTGGAGGCACGTAATTTATAGACGATTGAGTTTAGCACACAAATGTGTTAATGGGACTTCTAAAAATGGTAATGTCATATTCACAGTGTCGTTCGAAAATCGTTCTCTGACACGATGCTTTACGTAAAATCGATTACAGTCCTCGTTGCTTTTACCACCCGATGCTTCGTGTTACAATACTTATTACATCGTTGAACCACCCCCACTCAATTATCCGTACTGTAGGGAAAGCTTCCGCATGATTACCCCTCGTCGACTGTCGCTCGCACGAGACATTGTGTTACCTTTCCTGGCTAGTCGTTTTACACACGTATCAGCAAACGTGTGTCGATCGATAACACGGCTATATGTCCGTGTATAAGAGAAACTTCGCAAAGGGCAAGTAGTAGCAGCGGAATATCTGTGAGCAACATAATCCGGTACGAAAATCAACAAAAGGCACCTCGAGGCTTCAAATTTGAACGATGTAGTTGAATTTGCGGCCAAAAAAGTGCTGAGCCAGGAAGTTTTTCGATTTTACGAATCTTTAACGATTCTTCCTTGCAAATGAGAATCTTTATACATTGGAATCCCAGCTGGCAAAAGGCCCAAGGATCCTGACCGTGGAATCGCGATAAAAATAGCCCTTGCAGGACGATGGCAAAAATTAGCAAATTCCTTATTCTCCCCCGATCGTGACGAACGATGTTGAACGATTTCCGTTTCGAAATTTGCAGCTAAAATTTTCCAAGGACTAACAATCGCAAGGGACGGACCGTGATCTACGCCCTTAAGTACATACCGTACGTGTGCATGTGTTTGAAAGATATACAACGGTCTCAGGCTCGGAGTATATCAGCTGGTGGCACATAGGCGACAAATCCGAGCAATAACCTCGCACCTTTCCCTCTCTTTTGCTCCCCTACAAACTTTATTCCCTGCTAACACTTTTGTGCACGTGAAATGTGCAAATGTAGGCGACCTACACGAATCGTACGGAAACTGGTTGAGCTAGAGCTCGGGCAAAGAATACGTGAAGCAGAGAAACTTGTGTACCGCGGAGGACACGAAGAGGGAAAAAGGTGGAAGAATGAACGAGTTATATTTTAGATGTGGCTGGGAAGGGGTCGAGGAGAAAAGTATCTTCGACATCGAGGCGAAGGTATAGGGCAGAAGTGATGCAAAATGCGAAAAAAAAATGGAAGGAGGAAAAATTGTAGGGAAAAGGCAGAACGAGACTCTGCTATATGTATACCCGATGCTTGCTGCTTTCACATAGAGCATCGAGCAGCCCTCGACGTCTCTCTGTATGTATATACCAAGCGACCCTCATAATATCTCTAAGCCACGCAACTTTTAATATCGAAGGGTGTTTTCTCACCTTTAGTGCAATATTAGGCGGGGTGGATTTAAATTTAAAGGTCGTATATCCGCGCCACCTATCCGATATGCTAATGGCGTACGATATCAACTTGCAGAGCTCGCGAGATTTATATTTAAAAAACAAACAACCACGTCGCGTCAAATTCCCTAGGATACCTTCGAATTCTACGTGAGAAATAGTTTTTAAAAGTCGCAACAACTCTAAACACTCTTTATTAATTTACTAGGGGATTATCCACAGCAGATACGATTTCTTATATTTTTGCAACGTTAACCAGCAGTCGCACAGTCTCTCTCTGTTTTTTACCCTCAACGTATCTGCAGCAACATCTACGTCAATCGGTCTCCACTGTCATCCAGCGTTGAATTTTTCGGTTAGTGTTGCACGTTTGCAATTAAATGTAACTTGAGAAGCTTTGCGATAAGAATGACCAAATGGGTTGCAAGTTCAGAGGGACGGAGGGTTTGAATTAGTAGCAAGAAAAATTGACGGCCAACGACTGTGCGCGATTAATTCTCGTGCCACGCGAACGTTTATAAATTATTAAAACTTTATCGACGATAATTTATGATGAAGCGGTGCGACAGTTTCGGGAAAAACAAGCAAAACTCGTCAGTTGAGGATTGATTTTTTGTTTGTTTGAATAATTCTCTGGTTGGATTTGAAATTATCGTGCATTCGATCTGTAATAAATGAAAAATATTGCTCGTGTATTTATGAGGTAAAAAAAGATGTTTTCTCCGGTGGATCTGCCTCGTTATTTTGCAAGGAACAACCCTCGCATATATCGATTGATTTACATTGCTCGCAGACACCGAGACTGGACATAGGGACTGAGGTAAGCACACGAGTGTATTTATGACTCTTATTCTCAGCAGCAGCGACGAGACGCCATGTGTACACGTTGTGGATAATTAAAAATCATACTCGCGAGGGTCAAGGCACGTGTGTGCGAATGTGGTGCCACCGAAACACGAGACTTGGGATGCCGGAGATCGTGTGTCCACGAACACAAGAGTTCCGAGCCAGAGATATGTAAAAAAAAAAAANTAAAAAAAAAAAAAAAAACAAAAAAGATCGAAGAAAATTTCGTCGTCCAGCAGAGGCTCCAATTAGCAGGTACGCCGCGGCAATAAAAATCGGGACAATAAAAATCGTTGAGAATTGTGGCAGGGAATAATGAAGCCCGAGAATCCGAACGAAGCTCGTTGCATAACCTTCGCCTCGATTCTTATCTCCGATACATTCCGCATTTTGTCACCAATAATTTAAGCGTGGTCATTAAAAGTCTTTCATTTTTATTTCCTTTTTCGTGTACACTCAAGATTTTTTTATCAATGCCTTTAATTTACAATTACATCATTATAAATATTTGACTTGATTTTTCAACATTTTTTTTGTTCCAGAGATAAAGTAATTAATGTGTATTTTCCAGCAAAACGATGAAGCTCGCGAATACGATTAAAATTAGCTCAACGAATTGATGAAGAGTATAAGCAAATCTCAATTACTCAAGCCCGTGCATTTACCTGCGACGACACATCGAAGCTGCCATGCTCGAAATGTGGACCAAGTGGTAATTTGGACACGGTATTTTCCTTGGAAACGATGGTCCGAGCAATCCGCTGCTTTTCAACGTTTGCACATATGTTTGTATATATGTATTAAGGAAAAGAGAGGCCACGATATATTTCAGGATGAAATTTACGGTTAGTTGAACGCGAAGGAAGCAAAAGTGGTGGTGTGTTGGGCGAGTGAGCCATTGTCGAGGAAAGTGTACATTGAGAAGAGTGTGGGCTAGGGGAGGAGTATAAGGTGAGCGGTACAGGGGATGTTGAGAGGCTGAGTAAGCCATGGTGCTCGAAGAGAAAGAGAAAAGCTCGAGCTATATGGGATAACAGACCACCGCACACGAGCTTTCGACGTAGGAAGGAAATTAGAATTGAATAGTTGATGAATTTAAGGAGCGGTGGGAGGAAAAGTGAGGGAAGGAGAGTAAAAGAGAAATCGAGAGCCTCTCGCTCTTCCTGGAAACGCTGAAGGCGATTTTAACAACGAGACGATATTTCGTTATAACTGCGTGTATTGCGTCAACGTGCACGCGACCAATAAAAAGAAACTTGGTCCAATACACAGAACACCTTCGCGATTGTACTCTCGACCACATGGTCACTTCATTTTCTGCACGTATACAGTCGAAAAAGTCTCTTTGCACTCTTGGTGGACCGCACGCTCGCATATACTAACTTATTAAATCCACACATTCGCGAATATCCACGTGCGAATTCGCACGAGTGCGTAAGCACGAATAACGTCTATTTATGCATGTGCGAATGAGCAGCGAGTATCTGTATATAATTAAGTACCACTGGCAGAAGTAAAATGCGAGGGTGTGATTGTGTGGATACATATGCGTGTATAGAGATTTATCGAGGCAGAGCGCAATGGAGCATCGTCGTCGTCGTCGTCGTGTATACGTGAAAGCTTCGGCTCTGTAAGTAATTAGGAGAGCCAGTGTGGATTGAGCTAAGGCAAATATTACGTACACTCGCTCTCTCGTTCGTTGGTATGCATGCACGAATGCGCTTAATGCGGTCTAGACCAAGTCCGCTCCGAAGAGATATAATACATACACCTTCATATATGATTTTCAGATACAGACATACGTGGCGATTATGCAGGATCACATGTACTTTTTTATATGTGCTCGACTTATGTGTCTGTACATTTATATCGAGTGTATATCAAATGTATATATTTTCATATATGGGGATACGTGTTTTCTCATCCCTATTAAATATTAGCCTTGGCTCATCTTTACTTTGCTCAGCAGAGTTAAATTTTTCGCGTTTTTTTTTCTTTTCTTCTCTTTTTTGTATATAATCTTCTTCATTTTATCCAACGAAGCGAATTCAGACTACCGAACTTGGTTTCCGCATTACCGATATCAGGAGATGGAAAATCCTGCTCCGAACGACCAATGCTTTTTATTTCTTTGCGCATTGGGGAATAAAAATCTCGACATTTTCGTACTCGTTGGATTATAACCACAGCGGAAGTATCATTACGATTGTTTGACGTATCAAAGCGAAACAGCTTTAGCGAACGAGGCAAATTTCAAAATGTCCTTAATGTGCGTCGAAAAAGGTTCAGTTAAATCTGCCGAATGAACATTTCGCTTTCAAGATATGGAAATACGGGAGGGCCACCAATCGAGATAACGAGACAACGATGTGTCGTCGAATTTCCAAGGACCAGACAGACAGAGTTCGAAGTGTACACAATGATATTTGAAGAAAGGAAGGGCCAAGCTGCGGAAAGCTTTCATTCATCCAACGAGAATATAAGTGAGAGGGCACTCCTCCTACATCCAGTCAGGACAGGTATACAAATTGAAATACGCAGAGAAACGTACACTATGAGAGACACGAGAAGAGGACTCTGTTCCATGAGGTCGGGAGGTACTGCAAGGGCAGAGCAAGGAAATGACATCCATAAGAGAGTGAGAACTCTGTATCAGAAACGAGGATGAAGAGCGAGAGAGAGGGAGACATCGAGAAAGGGGCAAAGGTACAGAGAGAAAGAGAAACAGAGCATTAAGGACCGGGAGAGAGAGAGAGAATCCGCGAATACCGGAGGCATTATCCTTTAATCAAATACATTACTGAAAATTTATCGTGCCCCACGAACTAATTAAATGCCGAAGGATAAATTCTCGCCAAACTCCAAAGCTTACTCCTGCGTACATGAAATTTAACATTCAATAAAATAAATCGTTCGCCTCTCCTATATGCCTGACTGAAATCGTTCGTTCCTCATTCCCTCGATATTACACACGTATAGCTATACGAGTGAACAATTTATATCTATATATTTTCCATTAATCTTCCGTCTTTACCCTCCGCACGAATATCTCGTCTGGCTTCTTCGTCACACCATCCGGTCCACAAACTAAATCTCTGCATTCTCGCACTCTCTTCTACCTGCAGCAGGATCTACGAACGACTTTTCTTCATTTCTTCGTCCATCGACATCTCCAGCCACAATGTTTGTAAATCTTTACACGAACCTTTGAACTTCAAATACTAAAAATTTCAGAATTGCCTTTTCGTTTATTTGCTCTCGTGAATCTGCCCAATTGCGCTCCGCAATATTTTTTTTTCTTTCTACATACCAACTAGATCCTGATGATTCGCGCCAGGATTTCCATCGAATTCGATGTTCAAGATAATTTCCAATTGACGTTGGAAGGACGTGCGACTGAGCAATTAACTCCTGGCTTGATGAACTCACCGAGTGGGAAATCGAATCGAAAAATTGTCCTACAATGGCCCAAACGCCTTGTGGAATATCTGTAAAAGTGTAAAGCTTAAAATCGATCATATTTGGTCGTAGTTCGTTAGGTTAGACTACCGAAAGGTGCAGAGGTTGGCAGGGGAGGGTTTGCGTGATCCTTCGAGCTCGACAAAACAATCAGCTTCGTGTAGCACGAGAGGGTGGAACAAGAACCTGGAGCTGCATGGGTTGGAAGACATACTGGTTACGCGGTGTGGTGAGTCTCGTCATGAGATTCAAGGTGGAGGTTGGAGGGGAAATTCGGGCAAGGATCGAGAACTCTGCCCCGATACACATTTATCTATCGTATACATCTCCGTTTAGTGTTACGTACGTATCTTGCATATGCAACCTTCCGAATTTATCGTTGGCGAAGAGCGCCATGCGAAGAAGCGAGCCAGCAGCGCGGCATGACTTGGACAGGCAGCACGAAAACACTGGGCGACCACATCCATCATTGTTTTACCGGCAAGACTGATAGCTGAGCCGCGTTATCTTTCGACTCATTACGATCCCCTATTGATAAAGATACCATTACTTCGACCAAGAGAACAACGAGCTCGATCTCCGTCCCTCCTAATTCTTTTCTCCTCGTGGCGATTCGGAAATTGGAATCTCGCTATCTCACCGGACTATCGTTTTGCGGAATCTTATACGCAAACTCCTCACCGCCACTCCGAAGATTTTCCAGAGGCGAGTATAACAATTCAAATGGGTACATCGAAAAACTTTGACGCGTGTGAACCAAGCACTAACGTAAAAGCAAATGAAACCGATTTTTAGTCTCCGGCTGAATTCAACTAATTCGTAACAATCGCGAGAGATTTCAGAATAATGTGAATACACGTTCCGACGTTCCTCAGTATTTTCAACTGCAAAGTTCACTTTGAAACGGAATAAGCTCGATACCTCGAGAGTCCATTATTTTGGTCTTACGGTCATCGTGGTTACGGGAAAGGAATCTCATTTATACCTCTTAATACCTACGTTTTACGAGACTAAGCTTCTAAAACGTTACTTCAGCTCTTGGCCCGACCAGTAGTTTCCGAGGGGACCACCAGCGTATCTTTACGAGATAACCTCTCTTTGAGCGCTCCGAGGAACATATACTTGTATGTGGATGGACTTTGGCAATGAAGAGAGCGTACACTTCCGGGGCTAATCGTTGCGCGAGATTGAAATTCGATTTAGGGAAATAACAGCAGGAAAACGCGAATGGACGAGCATTTCAGCATCGTGTGCAATCTCAGAACGGAAAGGCCTCGTTCCCATTTTCGGGAACTCGAGAGATCGATTTACTATTCCGTTGAATACGAGAGCTTGTTCCTGCTTTTCCGCCCTATCTGTTTTATAACCTCTTACATCCCTGCTGAAGCGATGGGCAGAAAGACTGTAATTATGAACACGAATATCAGGGGCTTTCTTTTCAACGTGTGTACCGTTTCTGTTTTATTTTTTAACATTCTCTCGTATTTAGGGAAAGCGCGGTTGAATACCACAGAGTTGTATACGGTTAACTATTTGTTGCAATTATCCCATAACTTACCTTCTGATAGCATCAGTTTTTACTCGATTTTTAATGTTTTGCTGTGTGAGCTACCAGCGAGTTTTAACGCCGTTGAAATTTATCGTACTGTGAAAATCTCGTGCCAAGAGAGACTACCGTTATTTTCGTGCAATGTTGTACGAGTTCCTTTTGCAATAAGGACGTTCCTCGGCTGTGTATAGTTTTGCCGAATAAAAATTCACTTGTGGAGTCCAAAAAGAGATAAAAAAATGTGCCAATGAATTATTTGCGATGAATAAAATCTGTTGAAACGGCGGCGCATCAATTTCAAGCTGCTACCGAATCGTTAACCGCGAGCAGCATGTACGATTGATGTTGATAGCTGTTGAAACATCAGAGTCGCTTTAAGGGTTGTTTCGCAAACAAATATTTACCATTTTGTCATCGTTCTTTACGATCGTTTCCTCGAGTGCCCCGGAGTCTCGTTTAAATCACTGGCCGCGTTCGGTGCACCGCGTAATTACACGCATTGCCTGCTGTATTTCTTAGGCAAAGCTCATGTGAGTAATACACGAAAGGGTGAAGAATGAGGGGAGGCGAGAGAGAGAGAGAGAGAGAGAGAGAGAGAGAGAGGTTTAAGGTTTGGTGGCTGCAGCCAGGAACTTCGGTGTTAATACCAAAGGGATTTTTCACAGTGCGGAGGTAAGCGAACGATTAGACTCGATGAAATTTATAATCGTAGCTTTTTCTCAACGACTCCGGTACATGGACGCGAACGTATATGGAAATGTGTAACTGTGTGTGTGTGTGTGATGCTAGGAGTATGCAGTGTCGGGCGAGGAACGAGCTTCGTCGAGGATCGTAAGTTCTTCATACACACGAACACGTACCATTGGAGTTTGGTCTATACGGAGAAATGGCCGCGTGTATATACTCGCAATGCTGGCCTTCTCTTCGGGGTGATAAAATCTCAATTTATAAGTGTCCCACGGCCGCAATATCGAAGACCGAAGGCTAGATAGGCCCATTCTTATCCTCAGCGTTTCGCGGGACCCGCGAGTTAAACTCGCTTGGGCTTTGCTTACTCGTTCGCGCTGAGCACATGCACAGACACACATACACGCAGGTCGAGAGCTCGCGAGCTCACAGGGTCCCGTGTATGGTATCAGAGACGATGATATTACTGGAGAACACGCGAGCTGCTTAGCATGCAAATGCATGAAAGCAATAAACTACTCAATACGTTGCGGGGAATTTACCCTTTCTTCCCTTATACCCGCCCCCCCATACCGATCGATTTAGCCTGCGCCAGGTTAAATTCCCAATTTAAACGTGCACCCCTGAGCATATCCGCTGCATATATGTGTGTGCTCTATTAGACTGAACAGCCTGATAGACATATAAATATATTTATATCCCTTCAGTGCTTATGTATGCGTGGCTATGCATGTGATTGCAATTTATATTGCTCGGTACGTTCATTTCCAATTGTTCGCTATGAACCATCAAACCCTCGTTCGTCGATCAATGTGGAAATCGCCTTCGATTGACTTTCTAATAAACAAGTTTGCTTGCTCTTGCTGCTGTGTAGTACAGACGGCAGGCTTCGCTTCGTCTCATAAAAATTGATCACCTCATATTACGAGATGGAACTTTGAAATCGTGACTGTGTATCGAAATTATGCTGCTGGAAGAATCCTGCTTGAAAAAGTGGAATATGAGTTACGAAATTCGACGTAATTTCTTTTAAATATAATTCAGATGCACTCATGGCTATTTCGATTCTCGATGCTTTAAACATACGTATATATCCACACGTCAGCGTTTCGTCTTCAAAAGATTCTACATGATCGGTGTGAACAGAGGGAGAAAATGCCAGTCACGTCGTGCAGAGCAGCAGACCAGAAGTCTTTTTTTTTTTGAGTCTCAAGCTTGATCGTCTTTCGGTTTATATATAGGAGACCACCGGACGTCGATCATTAAATCGTTAGATCTGCATTAGCGCGTCTTAGGGCCCACACTCAAAACGTCTGTAATCTAAGCATCGATCTCCGGTGGTCGTCGTAACGCGTTTCTAATTGATACCTGATCGGTACGATTCCTATGGGGGTTTTTTTCTTCTCGTCGACCTTCTCGACTGGCGCGTCTGGTGCCTTCGAAATTTACCTGTTACGTATATATAGGCTCGAAATGTTTATATCTGCTGTAGAAACGGATGGGCAACCGGAAATCGCATTAGAGTCAGTCACATGTATTTCCTTTGGCATTGGGCGCCTTGTGGATATTTCTCCGCGGGAAATAATTGAGCCATTATTCTCCGATGATTCGTGGGAATCGGTAATTTACCTCAGCTCGCGAAAGATCGAGCAAAAGTTGTTTCCAGTTGCGGATAAAAAATGTTGACGAAATGAATTGACAGCGTGTAGAGAAAATCATCGAGTGATTTTTCATTCGTGTGACTTTGATGAATCGACGGAAGATTTGATATTCGATCGGTACGTCCGTATACGCCTATGGAAAATGCACAAAAGCTGTTGAATTACGTTCACGTTCTTCGTCATATGTTACACGCTGCGATCGAATTGGAATGTTCGACTGCGGCTCAAAGCTTCTTAGGAATTATGAGATTGTACGAGATGTTCGTACGCAGGTGGTATAAAGGGGCTTCGGGAATTAGACCTCCCGCCCGTGATCGCGATTATTATGAGGGATTTTTCGTCCTGACAATACGATCAACAAGATCCACCGCTGCGTCGAAAAATTACAGGCAGCATTACAACCGAAAAAATGCGTTCTATCATTTCGATCCTGGATCGAGGACTCATCGAGTGTCTTATCCTCGATTTCATATCGTTGTCTTGCTCCGACCTCCTAATAAATCTTTCGACTCGCTTCACCCATTTCTTTCTTTACTTTTCACTTTTTTATTGCTCCGCATATGCTCTCGGCGTAGCGGCTGTTAATGACTGCATTATGACGATTGCCGTGTCAATCTTCATTTGCAACTTCGAGGAACCGGCACAGTCCCGCTGTGTAATCGAATGGCAGAACGGATATACATATATAGACACACACATATATTTATATATCGTAGAAGCCGTTCTACCCCGTAGCATAACAGCCGTCCTCTAATTAATTATCGTTGGGCCTCTATCCTTTTATCTTTCTCTCTCACTCTCTCGTTTGTGAGATTTTATTCGCCGCCGCACCAACCGGTGCAACAGTGCACCGTTGATGTTCGATATATATATATATATAAACATAACTACACTCAAATGAGTGCTGAATTAAAATCCAGCTCGATCAATGCGCGCAGAACGCTTATTTATCAAGCACTTGGAGCTTCTCCGGTAACGCGCACTTTTCTTCATAATTAAAGTTTCGCTCTACATCCTTCTGCTGGATCGCATTGTAACTATAGGCTCACCGAAACAAACATAAAACGATTCAACGACAATACACAACGTAAAAAATTCGCATTTTCCTGGCCCCCGTACGATTGCGAGAAGCTGCAAAATAATTTTTCTCCACTGTCCATCAAAGTAAATTGAGTTTCTGCGAATCATTTGATAATCAAAATTTTTAAATTGATCCCGAAAGTATTCCCATTTCCTGATATGGTTCGCTCTCGATCGAGTACATAAATGTGCATCGGAATGATTTTTTATACTGTCGTGTTTGAAACTTGAACAATCGAGTCTTTGACACGAAAATCTGCTGCTTGTGGTCTCGAGGAAAGTGAGCGTTAATCGTTCAACTACATCAAAACGTGATCGCTCGGTCAGCCGAGCGGTATATATATATATAGAAAAATGTCAAGGCTCCGAGAGTTTCTTTTTTACACATATACTGCGTGTATATTTCCCTTTTTCGATTTTCCTGCTATGTATGCACATTTATATGCGAGGAAAGTGGTGCAGGGTAATTCCGTTTAACCCTAATCTTCAAACTATCAGAGTAATCAATAACGCCAAGAAATAGAGACGGGCGCACGACATGGCCTTTGCCCAAGAGGTACTCTCCCGTAAATCAAGTAGACCGATCATGCGAATCTCCAGTTCGAAATCATTATTTGCTCGTGTGTAAGTCTGGCAAGCACTAATTATTTTCCTGCTCTGGACTTTGGCCAAACATACTAATTAACGCTGTTCTCTGTTAACTAAAAATATCCACGTGTGTTGATCGTTGTAAAAGATTAATATCACGATCAAATAATCGGATTTTCATGTTTTCGAATCTTGTTGCCCTTCCAATGATTATAAATATAGAGGCACATGATTTCTCGGCACGTGGAAGAAAGTATTATGAGGTGAGGGCGTTTGGTATATCAAGGAGATTCGTGCTGGCGTACAAACAATTGGATCGATAATTTAAGATGATTATCAGGTATATCCTCCCTTTTATATCGGTGCCAACCTTGCCTCGCGACTGTAAATTCATTCTCGAAGGTGCATATGCATGTGTTTGACTCAGGGGTTGATTTTTTTTTTTTCTTTTTTTAATGGGTGTGAGACTCTCTCGCATCGTCAGGCTCGTTCATTAGAAGTGCACAACATCGTTGTGCTACCACAAACTCACACTGCACACGCATATCCACACATTTTCAGCCCAACAATGCACACAAGTGCAAATATATCGATTGCGAATTTTAAGTATTCGTGTGGCGATGCAAAGTTTTATTTCGAGAGAAAAGGAAGTTAGGCGTTGCCTTGAAAAATCTTGGTCAATCTTTACCACTCGCTTGATTTTAATGCATTATTCCTTCAAGGAAATATATTTGACGACGAGGAGGATTAATTAACGAGATATTCCGCAGCACTAAACCCTCGATCCGGAACAGACAAATCGATGTCCATTTAAACGAATTTTCGCAAGTTCAGTCGATTCTTAATGGAACTAATAATTCCTGGATTAATTCAAAATAAACAAATTGAACGCAATTGCCAGGATTTCGTTGTAGCGAATTGTATCGCGTTGCATCCCCATCGATATTTCACTCTCGCGTCGACTCGACGAAAATTCTGTTAACTTGCTCTCGAGACGTTCAATTCAACAGTTTTTTTTTTCCATCCTGTTCTCTGCAATAACGCAGTGTATACATAACATAAATAAATTTTTTCTCACTCTCAAGTGCACGCCAGGCATGCACTGTAAGGAAACACATGTGTGTGTCCTCGATTTGTTTTGTAACTATTTGACATGCGCTCGTCTATATATGTGTATGTTGTATACTCAATAGTTAAGTGTGGGCGTTGAATCAGGGCACACAATGTCGAGGATATATAGAGAAGCTTATTGAACGTCGACGTGCACCACCCGAACCGTGTTACAACCCTTTGACGAGTGCGTGCACGCGATCCTTTTGCTATGCACATGTGACGTCATGACACACACCATATTCTCTAGTCAGAGTCGAATACACTCTCTCTCTCTCTCTCTCTCTCTCTCTTTCTCTGTGTTTATATATTTGAGCATATATTCATCGATCTATATGTATATGCAAACTCGTACATTTATAAACAAAACGTATGTTATATTTTGTTCATATTAGGTACGAGGAAGGAACGGTCGCGCGCGCGTATGTAAATCAAAGGTAACTACACGCGAAGCGACATGCTGTACCTGCTTTTAAATTGCTCCGTTTGATTGGTAGCGGTGCATTAATCGTTATTATGCTAATTCGGCTTGGAAGCGAGTCCTGCTGCTAGTTGCGATACTGGGTCGTTGGATGATGGAGCTATCGGTGCAATACGAAGGCGAATTTCTCTTTCTATCTCTCTTTCTCCCTATTTCTACCTCTGGATTGCCTATTTAGGTCGATACATTATTTAAATTATTTGCCATTACGCATCACGTGCATAATGTGAATGCACCAATGGGGTTGCACCTGAAACGGAGCGTGAGAGAGTGGGAAAATAATCAACAAACGATCGCGGTCTATTTTCCTATGTTATTGACGACATTTTTATTTTCTTTGCGTAAATCTTTGATGAATTTATAAATTTTTTAGTCAATCGGGAGGACTTGTTAGTTTTTTTTTTTTTAATTTTCTGGAGGAAAATAGTGAAGAATGTAATGATGGAAGATTTTAAACTGACTGGGGGCTGCGTTTTAAACGGAGTCTTGAAGAATGGCTGAAGGTTTGAAGTGCCCGTTTATGACGTCGCTGTGCGGAGAGCTTTTTTCGCCTCCAGAAGCTCGTTGCGCGAACGTGCGTGAATTTTTCTTTTTTCTTTTTTACTCTTCTTCACGATTCTTCTTCTCTCGATCACGCATGAAGAAGCACGCGTAAAAATCAGTCGGAAGAGATTCACAAGGGAAAGCTCACAGAGAAAACGAGGAGAGTGAAAAAAAAAACGGCTCGCGTAATACGACAGTGATGTAAGCAAAAGCTCCGCGTGTGTCTCGTTTCAGGACTTTTTCCCGCAATTTCTCTCGCGTGCTTCTCGTCTGTTGTGACTGCGTGATTTCTAGTCTATTTTTTTTTATATTCCCTTTTATAACGTTTAATTCTTTTCTCACTCACATCGTCGTTCCGCATCCGCCATTTCTCATATATTACTCGTGCGCGTCCAAAGCAGGCATACGCGGTTTCTCGGTGCTCGAGAATCGCGTTGCTTTTCGCTTCCTCCCTATGCGCTAACCCACCCTCCCAACAGTTTGCAAAGCCTCCACCATAGTCCGACAGAAATTCTTGCGCAACTTCAACAATCGCAATGCCGAGCCATCCTACACTTATTTTCTCACGCGCTCTGGAAGACGATAAAAATAGGGGCGACTGTTGAGGAACCGAGAAAAATTTTTACAATCAAGCACAATAAGCCAATGCAACGCGGAGATAAAGCACCCCTCGTATTCGCGTCATGTATACTCTCCACTTCCAAGTGTAACGTTGCTACTCTGAGGTGTGCAGGAGTAAAATGATTTTTATAGATATACATATCTATCCGTGCGTGCTCTTCTTTATCCTGCTCTCGTTTCGTCCTCCTTCGTCACTCTCAGTAGCTTCATTCTCACTCTTTGGATCCCTCGTCTTATTTTATATTTCTCTACAAGCAATGGTTGGAATGTCGTAGTAATGCTGATACCTCCTGGTACTCGTTGCAATATATAAATATATATGCGCTTATACATTAAGGAGATATAGTAATGGCAGCGATGGCGAAGATGCCACTTTGTGTTGGCTGTGAGGCTGCAATGCTTCCTACAATATCTTCCCCGCACTCCCACCATAAGAATATCCACCTTCATAGAGTGTACGTCTCTCTGTGCTTGGTGGTACAGAGCCGCACAGAGCTCACTCCACCGCACACGCCTCGGATATAATAAGTCACGTGACATTAATATTTGAAAGCAGTCGGTACGTGGATTGCATTCGGAGTGCCTACCGAGAGCTTCTCTTACCCGCTCCTCTGCAATATTCCCTCCCCCTCGTTCTTCACCATCTTTTTCCTTCATTTTTCCCTTCCTTCCGTCTCTCTCTCTCTCTTTTTCTTCCCTGCAACATCAGCCTCAACCTCATCTCATATAGATATCAGCATCGTGTACATGCTTCTTTCTCGCGGTGCAGATATACAATAATAACCCTTTCCTGAGCTGCGGAGGCATCTTCGACTCCTTTTACTTGAATTTCCTTGCCTGCTGCTGCTTCGTGGACTGGCTTCGACGTCGTTGAATCGTGGACAGGGGGATGGGAAAACGTCGAGGGGCAAATGAGTAGACATAATTGGGTAAGCTTTTGTTCCAATGTTGCGCGACTCGCTGTTAATTATGTCTCCGCACTATGGCTTCTGGATCCAAACTACACTTCCAAGAGGCTCGAAACTGCGAGGTTGAGCAACAGAGTCTGGTCAATCTCGAAGAATTGTTCGTAAAAAAAAAAGAGCCAATAGCCCACAAAGTGTCCATTCAATCCCGCAGGCTGAGGAAAAGGTGAGTTTCTTCAGGCTCGCAAGAACATCGCCCTTCATCCTGCAAAAGTAGGTAACATTGGAGTGGCTGTTTCTGATGTTCCGTGGCACACGTGGGAAATACGGTCTGCCATATCGCGCCCATCCCACAACGACGTTATACGTTTCTCGTTCTATTCTACAACGTAGCAAACCTACGTACCATCGCTGGTCACTCACGGATGCATAGAATTTTTCAATAGACATGAGAAAGAGAGGAATGATTGTGTCTTTTTTTATTTTTATTTTTATACTTTTTTTTTTCTTTGCCTCGTATGACCGTCTCACGTCTCCACGAGTGATCGTGACGAGAGAAGCCGACGCTGTTTCTAACATAAAGACAAGAGAAAATGTAGAGATGTTGGGATTTCCCAAGTGATGCGTATCCAAGGAATATACGCGATGGGGGATGACACGCACTACTTATTGACCACGTCGTAACTTCCTTATTGCCTTACATAACAGAATTTTATTCTTTCATTTCACATATACCTTTCTCATTTCACCCTTTTTACCCAAGACTAGCTGCTTGGTGAGTCCACGAGATTGGATGAATTTTTCATAGATCTCTGGGTGATCTTAACCTTCTCAGAATGAAATACCGGCGCCGTGCACACGTGTATATGCACGACGATTTGGTTACATGCAGATAGAGACTCTTTTCGCTTCGGGGCTTCCGCAGTACCGATAAAACCATGCGCGCGGATATATATTCGTTGCGCCAAAGGAAAAGCTCGGTCGGTAGAGGTTTCGTTGGTATATATACGAAAAATCGTGAGAAAGAACTCTACATGTGAGAACTTGGAATCCTTGAAACTCTGCACGATGAGAGTTTGAACGTTGTGGTTTTAGGAAGGAATACGGGTGGAAACGTCAACGTCGCGGCAAAATGAACAGGAATACCGCGCGGCGAGAAAGAAGATGACGAATTCTCCATGTAACCACGAAAAATATACGAGGCAGAGTTGCCATGTGGATATACGTACGTATACGCAAATATAGGGCTGCTGGGAGGGGTGGCACGTTTGCGTATATCCCCATGGCTCGTTTCACAATATTTCAAGCGAACTGTGAGAAAACCATACCTTTCTGTGTATATAGCGTGTCGTAGTTGCGATTCCGGTGAGAGGGGGTTGCACGGCTTGCCAGAGAGGGATGAAGAGAGGGAGAGAGCGTAGCCTTAGAAATGGAATATCCCACTTTATGTTTTATACGATAGATCAGCGAGCTCGACTGTCATACGCCGCACCGCTTCCCAGGGATAAAGTAAGATAGACGGATACCTTCATACCTATGTACATATATATCGCAACGCGGATAAATTCAACGCTGATACAACCCTCCTGCTCCTCCCACCCCATATATTCAACGGATCTTGTGTATAGCTCGGCTTTGCCATTTCACCTATAAAGCTACATGCATGCGCCACATCCTTTCTCACATTCCACACATCCACACACCCACACTGCGTCTTTATATGCATTTATCTATATTTATATACCAATGCGCAGATATATTCAACTGCACATTTCAACGCATACGTGCGAGACCGGGATACGTCACTTACACACGCGTTATCGGTAGTCAACCCAATTTCTTTGGATGAGGATATTCGCGAAATATCCCGGAAATACAAAGACAGAAACAGGAATAGCGAGGGAGAGATTGCATGGAAAACGTATTGAAACGAGTTTTGAAAATCAAGGTAAACAAATTTCCCAATTACAACCTCGAATGATTGTCAAGTCTGTGCATGAATGTCTTTACGAACCCAGCGACAGGATTGAATTTCGCAAAGTATTAAGGGGTTCCGAAAGGGTTGCTGCGAAGGGTTTCGAATATATTTCAGACTGCAGGATCACTGCAGTACGTGGAAAAATTTACTCCCCATCGATAGAGAATGAGAAATGTACGAGGTACGATTTATTTTTGTGTGTAAACTCGTATTCGGCCGATGTGAGAATTTCGAGTAAATTTGTGTATTATTTTCTGGAAGAGCGGAGTCAGCCGTTCATCTCGCCCTTTTCACCTCGTACACGACTCGCTCTCACTCGCTCTTTGTTTCTGGCTGATTCTCCATGATAGTATTCGACTTTTGAGTGTCGGGACGTCAAAGCTCGAGATGAGCCCTGTTGGGAAAGCAAGAGGCTCCGGGGATGCTCAACCCCCGGCCTCTGGGGTTGAATATACTGTGTATCTGTCTTTTCTCTTCTCGAACCCAGCGAAGGGTTGCATAATATATATATATGTATACACCCAGAAATAAATACATCGCTCTCATGTGTGTGAACACGCGACGAGATAGACGCTGCTACGTCAACGGCCCTGTGAGTCGTCGCTTATGCTCGAATGCAAAACTCTCTTCTTCATCTCCCACGGATTCACGCAGCAAAAAAAGGAAAAGAATATTCTCCAACCCTTGGAGAACGTGGAAAACGTGGGTGACGTGTGTTCATTGGGAAATATAAGCTTGTTTTTACCGGAGATATTCTTCGGGAAAATCCTTGCGAAATACTTTTATCCTCGAACCACTTTTTTGCATCTCACCTTACGATTGCCTTTGGTAATTTTTTTTCTTCATTAATCGACCTGGAAATCGATCGGTAGGAACACTTCAAATTGAGATAAATTTTGGAATTATTTTCCTCGAGACTAATGAGGAGGAGAGTCAGTAAAAAAAAAACGACAAAATCGTAAAAATAATTTTGGAGAATGTCAAAAAATACTTTCGTGCTTTCGTAATCACTCGATGAAAACTTGTTTCTCTCCCGAAACGATAAATATTCGATCCCCTTGAAATACCCGCCAAGAATATCATTCCATTCTGTTATTTAACTTGGAAACATGATTCCTGGCACACGAAATCTGTGGACGAGGCGGATAGTCGACTAAAGTATACTCGACCCTCAGGGTGGTTTTGGTGATTGGGCCCAACCTTTTTTATTCGCAGAGTATCGTAATAAAAAAGCGAAATTAGTCCTGATTCGACATTGGGATCGGTGGGTCAATTGGTCCAGCGTAGTCTCTCGGTTTATAACACACACGTCGTCGCCGCTGCAGAAAGAGCCGATGATGATAATGATGATGATGATGATGATGCTCGTGTTCTCCTGTTCGCAAAGCAACGGATATCGTTATATATATGAGTCATTTAGACTTGGCTAGGTGTAGGTATTTATGAATATTGCCACAGCCTTTGGTTACACGTGATCGATACGCCCTTGTGAATCTCAGTGCCATAGTCCATGGAGGGAATCGCGCCTGATTTTCGTCGTCTCAGTGCCGTTGTTGGATCCGCCGAAGGAAAGATCCTTCGTGAATCGTTAGGACATGGGGGACTCTATTTTATCGTATAATAACGATGCCAAAGAGACTATAGGGACAGAGAAAGTTTATGCTTTATAAATTGTTTTTCTACGGAATCGTTAATACCGAGGAATCAGTCGTTTCAACTTGCCTATACGCATCAGCAGCCTACACTTTTAGTTTGTCGTGCTCGCGAGCATAAAACTCATGATCGGTAAGTTTGGTTAGTCAGTGAGAAGTGCATAAGAGACGAAAAAAGGAGAGAAACAGAAAAATATAAGCAACAGCCTAGCCAATGATTTTCATCACGAAAAATCATGATCGTTCTTGTTCATTAGCCTCGTACGTTTCGATCAGGCTAAATTATAGGCTCTTGATCACCCGAACCGACGAAGGTGAGCTGCCGCTCTGTGAGGGCGCTCTACAAGTCTCTGTCCTCCGCGCGAGGATTATACGGTGTCCCTGTCGGTCCTTCCATACCGAAACTACTTTCACTTTCACGTATATACATTGGCTCCCAGAATCGAGATACTCTGCGTAAAAGCTCAGTGGAGCTGATGACTCGTCGCTTCTAAACTGCCATTTTATTGGGCGAGTGACTTACAGCTTCTTATATAGAATTCATTCTCATCTCGTTTGGACCGATTTCTTTTACGGCATTTTTTTCTTTGCCTATTAAAAAATTACGAAACTGCAATCACGATCCATTTCGTCATGACGTTTAAATTTTTATTTATTTAATTTAAACCCGAAACGTTCCCTCGCCTTTTTGATAATTTTAATCACACAATTACTCAATTTTAATTCGACAATTTTTTATTCGTGATCAGTTTTTCGCAATGGCGTACGACGCAACGATATTTTGGCTGCAAAACGTTAAAATTGCATGCGATATCGAATTGATTCATAAAGAATTTGCGCGCTCGTCTTAATCTCCGTACAAAAACGATAAGACATTGCCAAGTTTCCTCCGTTCGGCGTATCCTCTCGTCTTTTTTTTAGTCGGTGCAATAAAGTCGGCTCGAGTTATTTGATTGAAAAAGTATCAATGATTGCGCCGGAGGATAGTGGAATACACGGGACTTTATACCGTAGTATATACGACACTCGTCAATCCCTTGGGGACCTGATTCCAGTAGAGTCTGCGCAGCGACGTCGGCAAAAAAGACTCGCGGCAAAGAAGAGAGACGCATTTTTGTACGACGGTCGCACGAGCCGCGAAAGCGCGGCAATTATCGTTCCCGGAGCGCGAGAAGTACAAACGAATCGGGACACCTGATCCATAGATCCACCTTAATAGACGTTTCCACCAGTAGCAACAACACACTCATACACTAACTTGCCAGGTACAACACATACACGTGACACATTCAGGTCGAACACCTGCCTCACCTGTTGCCGCAAAACATTATCTCCGAGGCAACGCGTTCCGCGTGAATACCTCTCTCTTTTCCTCTCCGCGATGCACTCATCTCGCACCGATTAATGACTCGAGGCCTGCTTTCCTCCACTTTTAATACAACTGCCTCAATATCAATTTTTCATTCCTCCCTTTTTCGATAAAACGTCAAACGAGCCAATTAAATCGAAGATTCATCGTTCCGCATAATTTTACAATAAATTGATAAACCTGCGACGATGAATATTCGATACCCAAATGCAGCAAAACTTTGTTTTTACTTTGTAATTTAACCACAAAAAAAACCCTGCAATTACCTCGAGCGTCTTAACATTTTCTTGAATTATTTTGGAAACCTTGATAACACGAAAGTGGCTCGGAAGATACGATAGAGATTCCAATGATTCGCAATTACTCGTTGTTGAAAATTTGTACTTTTAAGGCCAAAGGATACAAAAATTCTTAAAAACGTGTCTATCGAGATGTTTATGCTGGCAATGGCAATAATGAAGACTGTCTACGTGAATGTATGAAAAAAATGGGTCAAGTTTTTTCACAAAAAAAGTCAAGCCTGAAAAAAAATGTACCCATGAAAATAATGAGTGGCCATCGAATTTTTTAAGTAAAATAAGAAGTTCGAGTCCAGTCAGAAATGTTCGAAAAAAAATGTTTGTTTTTCGCGTATAAAATATAAAAAGATCGAGTTCTCAAAAACTGAAGAAATGGAGAATTCGTACTCGTCGATATATTCAATAATTTGTGGAAATATAAATGTAAAATATGAATAGAAATATACCAGCCGGAGCAGGCACGATGCTGAGACGAAAAGCAAAGTTATGTTCTCGGATATAAAAATTCCACAGCGTTTGTAGTTCTCAGGGGATCCGTAGCTAGCGGAGCGAGGGCGCCAGTTATCGACAGAGAGCCCAGAGTCAGCCTGCAGAGCTCGATGGTTAAGTTCTCGATTTTTTCCCATCACTACGAGTTTTTTAATTTTTTTTTTTTTATCGAAAAAAATTCAAACCCTTTTCATAAATTCATTCATTTTTTTTTTCGATGCTCTATTTTAATTAATTTATTAACAAACTTGTGATACCGCGTGAGAAGAGCAATTAGAATTAACGAGCCTGAAGCTGCTCGGTTTATTAGTGACAGGTACGATAATAAATCGATTTCCCAGTGATTTCGTTGCCACCGAAAAAGTATGAATGAAAGGAATTAAAGGTAGCGGCTCCCCTTTTACACCACAAAGCACCGACACTCTGATTAATGATTGAGCTTATGATATTCAGAAATATGCATCGCCGAGGCATCGAACGCATCGCATCGAAACATCAAAATGTTCCAAAGAATGTCAGTGGGGTTTAAGGATTTACGAAAAAATGATCAATTATTGTTGTTAACATTCGAGTATCGCTTCGTTTCGATTATTATTTAAAAAAAATAATAATAACAACGTCATTATTGCGTTCTGTTGTGTGAAATATAGCAACGGTTGTCGAAATTTTTATTTAACCCCAAACGTAACACAGTTATGGGAATGGAAATTGTGAACGTACAAGTTGATGTCGTTAAGTAAAAAAACCTTGGCACGGTAATCTCCGATTGAGCCTTTCGTTCCATCGGATTATTTGAGGATCGGCGAATGAGAAAAAAGCGAATAGAAAAACAAGTAATTCGGGATTTGATCACGAGTAGGCAGCAACCCCAATTCTCTCAATCTACGCTGCGGTTCATCGATTGGTGTAATAAGCAAAAAAAAAAAAGGTTGAAAAAAATTGGACGTGCCCCGAGCGAAACTAAAGAGAAAAGGAGCGGAGGCAAACCCTAAGCGCAGCCCTCGCAAGTTCATCGCCCGGTCGTCCGCACCGCCACCCTTTATCTCACCGTTATATCGAACTTTAATTGGCTGATTCGTCATCCCTCGACCAACTTGATTATCAGGATCGAGCAACGACGACGATGCCAACGCGACGACGACGACGTATCGCGTAGCTTCGTGGTTCTGAGCCTCTACATATACATGTATGATTCTGTAACAAGAGTGATTGCCCAGACCTGCACGCAAGTGACTCACGCTTTAAAGCGTATCGCGATATTCAGACCAGCGAAGCTTCGTATTTACTGTACATGTCTACAATGTTAAGCGCAAGGGCAAAAGAGTCTTTCCGAACGACCACCCCAATTATCGATTACACAATTAATCGTCGAGTCGCGAGCTCGCGTCTTCGCCATTTAATAAATATATAGCTGTCTCTATCCCTTCCGATGCGTTTACCCTTCAACCATCTTTTATAACCCCCACTCTTGACCATTTGCCAGACCAGAGACTGGGAGTCGGCGTTTGAAATTAAAATTTGTCCCATGCATGTATATATTCCTCCCGAACCAAGAGGGTTGTCTGATGAGCGATCGCGAGCTTATTTATCATAACTTTTCGAATTATGGCGCGACCCAAACTCTCGTATATATCCCCCTTGTCTACCGACGGTACAATTATAACTCTCGCCGTTTTTATCGTTCAGAGATAACACTCTTCGATGTATGGGCCTCGGGAACCCTTCGACATTGTTATTTCCTAAGCTCGTGAGACACGTATGGCGAGGGTTAAGGAATCGTTTTTATACTAAAATACATATCCTCTGGCCTTTCGATTATTATTTTTCATGAGAATGAGTTTTTTCGGTCGAGTCTGCGAGTTTCAGGAAATTTTTTTTTTTTTCATACTAGTCAATACGTTGAATTTCCACATCAATCACTTACGAAACTTAAAATATTAATTAATCGTCTCATTAACACTTACAAATGCAAAGTTTGAGTGATTTCGATGTGTCACCTGTTATTCTGTTCGTTTTTATCAAAACAAATGCACCTCGTCCATATTTCTCTGTTTTATCGTTGCAGGCGATGTTTGATTTGGCAAAAATGAAAATTTCATGAAATAATCCCCTTTATTCCGGAATCAACGAGTGAGTAAGCAAAATTAATAATAGTGTCGATGAAAATGTGACTTTATCATTAATGAGATGAAAGATCTGCAGATCTGTCATTATTAATATTTTTATAGGTTAAAGAGAGACGCAGTGATACAAATTTATTGGCAAATTTTTTAATTTGGTATAAAACACATTTCGATGGCATAAAAATAGTAATGATGGCTTTGCAGCCGATGGCGTTGAGGCCCTTAATATATGAAATGTGTAGAATGATTGTGATAAATTAAATTGAGTACATAAACGTTGTGCGAGCATAATTTTGGAACGAGGCCTCATAATGTGCGAGCTGAAGCAATTGGCGAAAACGAGATTTGATGAAATTATAATTCGAGGGAACGAGTAGGCTCGTTTTACGTATAAATTCCTTCCCATCGTTCGCCAAATGGTGGACATTAGGAAAATTCGTATGTGCTTGATTGTTCCAACAAAAATTTGTGTTTTTTGTGTAGTCCGTATAATTTCTAGGTTAGGATCGGTTCACGTAGCCGATGAGCACTGATGTCAATATAATGGGATGATTTCTGGAATCCATGGGTTGCCACGAGACTAGAAAAACGAACGGCGGAGAAAAACGTCGATGGTATATTGAGAAGAAGTTCCCATTTCACGACGCGAAGAAAAAACTCGTTTGCAGAAAGTATACTTTTCTATATTTCATCCAAACTTTGCATATATTTATATTCTTTGAAAATTTCGTTTACCCACAAATGGAGATAAGATCGTAGAGCCGTAAAATTTCCGATAAGTACGATTTTCCGTCCCGCCTCTTTAGAGGCTGTGTATTTTTTTTCCTTTTCACTTCCTTTTCCCTCTCCAGTCTTTCTCACTGTCTTTTTTATTAACGCGTTCTTTCTCGTCCGAGAGCCAAGCCGATGGTGTTGGTACAGAGAGCGGCTTCTATAATAAAGTTACAAAGTTATTTCCAGTTGGTTATCGTAAAAGTTCGAGGAGGATGTCGAGGTGGGATGAGAAAGGTATCTTTCCCGTTCTCTCTCTCGCTCTCGCTCACTCTTACGTTCTATGGTTATCCACGAGACGTAGCTCCCGGGGACAATCAGTTAAAGAATGCCATTTTTATATCGTTCCGGAACGGGGAGTGGGAGAGGGATGAGGGTGGGTATGTCGGCGGCGATGGATGGTGGAGTCGACGCATTCAGGCTCCAGAGGGTCCAACAAAATTTGATGAATCTCGAGCTACGTCATTCACGTTCTTTCCTCCTCCTCCTATTCTCTCAAGTTTCTCTCGCCCTCATTTTCTATCAGAAAAAACGTTCGTGCCTGCATATACATGTATTGCCAACGTCCTTCGACCAGGATACTTAATTAATCGCTCTAGTCCCAGCATCCCAACGTGAAACTTTAATAGAGCGTGAGATCCTGGTGCAATATCAATCACGAAAGCTTGATTAGAAGCCGGGGACTCGTGCTAATCAGGACCCGAACGCGCTGATATTCCTGTGCGAGCATCAACATGTTTTTTATACCAACAGCCTGGATCAATCATTTTCGGCAAAGGGCACATCCGAGAATTAAAAAAAATTGGGCAAACTTGAAGTTGACAACGACAGAACTTGATAAATAACATGAAAATTATGAAATTTCTTTCTTCAACCTCGAGTAGACTTGGCGAATATGACTCTTGGAGTAAGTTGCGTGAGAACGTGTAACCGAGGTTTTTATTCTTATTTACGTGATCGGCCGGAACATCAACTAGTCGTGAGAGAGAGTGAAGAATCAGCCGAACGATCAGAAGGAACTGGCTGTCTCTCCCCTCTCCATCCTCCTCTGTCTTTTCTCGTTGATTGCAAAATAATTGAATGGTTCGAAGAGACAAAGAGGGGAGGATAGGGAGAAAGGGAGCAAGAGGATATGCGGCGGCGGCGACGACGACGATCGACCTGAATCGGCGGCGTCTCTCTCACCGATCGGCCTTATTGGTCTGTGGCCTCCTCCTGCAGAGCGGAGCAGTAAAAAAGACTCGGAGCAATATTATTTTGGTTCGGTAATGCGTTTTTAAAGACCGTCCTCGGTCGGCTCAGAGGTTTGTGAGCATCAACTGCTGCGGCCAACGGAAGAAACAACAGCCAGCGAAAGAGAATCACCAACGGCGAAATACACATAGAAAAGAAAGGGAGGCTTTCGGTGATGGTGGTGCCGATGGTGAAGGCGCGAGAAGACTAAGGGGCGGTGTGTACTATGTATTTCTTCGAAACAAAAGAGCTTGTCCGAGAAACGCTCCTGGCTCAAGGAATTCTCTGTTTATACACACGTATACAGGTTGAGTCTTGGGCCTTGATGGATTGCCGGGACCGATCGAGCCCATCCGAACTAATCAATAATCGTGCACTTTCTCTCTTCCTCCCTCGGAGCTATTACGCACTCCGCCAACCAGGCGAGATCATCATTTCTCTTTTCTCATTTGCAACCGACGCACTCGAAACTTATTCTGCAACCTCTGCCTCTCACTTTTCTTTGCAGCTTCTCAGCCACCATTACCACCACATCGTACGTAATGATAACTTGTAATTATAAACGAATCACATATCTCTTCATCCCTCGTCTCGTTCTGGATAATTCACTGCGGTTCAGAAAATTCGTTTTTCGATATTTAACATGACAAACAATATAATCAACGTGTCATAACAAACCAAAAACCATTTGTGTTGGTGCCGAACAGAGAATCGAGGGAATGAAGAGAAAAAACGATTACAAATGAAATTCACTCGAGGTGAAAAAAAGAATGAAGGACGAGATCGATTGGAAGTAACGCATTTCATCCGAAGCAATTGAGGCGAATGTGAGGAATGCCGGTGAATAAAACACCTGTCGACGCACTCGGCTTCTCTAGTGCCTTATTCGCTCATAAACGTCGATCTGTATTCGTACATACTCGCGGCAATATTAGCAGCAGCAAGTACGTAAAGAGAAAAGAGGGAAACGAGAAGTGGATTTGTAATTGGTCCCTCTGGTGCTCGAAGCTATCGAGCCATCGATAGTGATTACCCGAGGACTCGTACGATGCAGAAAGAGCTTAGCTGTGAAAATTCATCGGGGAATTAGCGTCACGTCGTGTGTTTCCCCTGAAACGAAGTGACGTGTGTACAATCATATTCCTACCTCACAGGACCCTCGTGTATTCACATGCACACAACATGGGTATATGAATACATGGATGTGGGAAAAATGTATACGCGTGTACGTCAGCAACGATGAAACGTGACGGGAAGGCTGGATGGTTTGACGTTCGATAGAGTGTAAAGAGAATCACGAAGCTGGGACAAGGTGAAAATGCAGTAATAAAAGCTGCTGCAATCTCTCTTTCCCCATATCCTACTCGTGCCAAAGCCTCGTTCGCACTCGCTGCAAGCATCGGTTTCCCATTCCATACGAAAGACATACATGTATACGTTTACACGTACTTGGTTCTTCTCTGCTTTTATCCTCATCCTACCAATCATCCTCACTCCGTCCCTCTTTTCCCATTCCGCAATATCGATAAAAGCTTCGTTGTATTGTAAGCCCCGGTCCGGGAAAACGCGCCACATCGCACCAACGCGACCACATCGCGGGACCGTGACGCACAACGAACATCTCACCGACACCAACACCGTATCAACCACGCCGTTCCGTACCCAACGTTCGAGGGTAGACTTTGTCATGGTATGGGAAAGCCATCAATTTCAATGGGCTTTGAAAACCGAACTACTTGTTGCATCCTCACCCTCTCGATCTCCGACCGAACAGCCCTGAACGGTTTCACCCTCCTCTCGATACGCGAGCCGATAGCTTCCAGCAACCAGAGTCCCGCACCGTGTATACCTCACGGGACTTTACCAACGCGATGGCTTTGAACCGACCGTGCGACAAATTTCCAACCGAACGAATGAACAAGCGACCAATTAACATTCATTAACCAATTTCTATCGGTTTATTTACTGAATCTTTCCAAGCACGCACATTTATCATCATTATCGATTGCCAAGCTTTTCCATGAATTAAATCCCAAAATTCGCTTCCAGCATCAATTGGCAAAAAAAATTTTCGATCCATGAAAATCCTTTCGCGGGGCTATGAGATATTTTGCACAACAGTGACTCGAACACGTGTGCCATGAATAACAGCAGCATCGATGAACCGTACAAATTGAATTCACAGAAGGTTCATCTCCATCACTGGCCCGTACGAAGGATTCCTCCGGTGGATCCATCGAATCGATGACCTTTATTATCCGAACACTCGGGGGATAGCGATCCACCGGTGCGTCGACGGAAATTCCTCCTCGTGCGGGTGGATGCGCCGGGAATCCGAAACACGGGTGAGTTCAGCGGTATATACGAGAGGGACTAATGGTGATTCTCACCATCCCATACAGTTCAGTGTACGAATCTCTGTATACCGAGGGAGTGAGAAGACGGATTGGAAAAAGATAATAGAAATGGTGGTGGCGTTACGTGAAGCTTTCGAGCGTTAATCACATATTCACACACCGAAGTATACGCCCATAGGGTTCCCACCGATTTGGTCAATTGCCCATACTTTTCGTTTGCATGTTTCTGCTGCTCTGGCAGCTGGAAATGAATAGCGAAATTGACTGTTTGTCAGATTGTGTGAACATGCGAAAATCCTGGCTCGAAGAAAAAGATTTAATGGTTTTATTATTTCATTCAAAATGATGCGTGAATGAAATCACGAAAAAGTGCCTCGGAGTTATTATTTTTAATTTGCTGTCATGCATGTATAGTTATGGAGGAAGGTCACTTTCAATTATAAACTTTCGTCATTGCACCAAAGTTTCTTAATAGTAATTTACGTGCTAAATTCGTTAGTGTACCTTTTGAACTGTGCGATCATTATGAATATCACGTCTACTTGGAATGTCTTGAGTATTTCGAGCCATCTCACGTTCTACTTGATTCTCTCCCCTTTTTTTATTCTTCAAACTCGGAAAGTAGCCGAAGCGTTGATCGAGCGACTGCGCACAAATTTATTCTCACACTTTGGCGAAGAATTTTTATCAAACATTTCCCTTTCTGTGCTTCTTATTCGCCGGGTGCCTCTTTTGCTTTGCGGATACAGTCGTCCCGTTCTTCCACTCAATATCCGGAGCTTTATAGTATTTACAAGGCATTGAAGAATCGAGAGGCAGGCTCTTGGGGAGGAGGGTTGCTTGACTCGGGAATCTTGAACCCTCCGAACTCCAGCAGAAGGAAAAGAGATCTGTCGCCCTCGTTTCGTTTTCTTTTTGCGGATATTCTTTCAATATCGAGGGGAATCTTTAAGTGACTACCGACCATCTTACCATACCTCTTTCCAAACTACGTTCCCTCATCCTCAGCAACAGGTTGTAAATCCGTTTTCTTTAAGGGATCGAGCAAGCAAAAGGATCCAGGTCACCCCTGCTCTCCTTGCATTCGGTTTGAGGTCGAGGGTAGAGCGCCAACTCCTTCGGGACCAGAATCTAACCACGCTCTCGCCCTCTTCATCCCTTTTCAACGTGCGGGCTTGTAGTACTCGCCTTTCCAAAGTTTTCTCGCCCACTTAGTCGGACTCTCACCGACATCGTCTAGACACGAGCGAGCCAAACTTTGTGACGTTTTCCAATCACACCGCCACTTTCTCGCCTTCTCTCACTCTCTCTCTTCCTCTTCGGCACTCTGTCATCGTGGGTTAAAAAAAAAGAGCACAGGTTCTCCGTCTCACTTTACACGGCAGCCACGCGTTGTCTCGCTCTTCGAGTAGAATCGACAAGTCATCGCGAGCTAAAGAGGATTTCCTGCTATTGTTATTGCCAGCGTTTCGAAGGGGACGCAGAAAAACCAACCGAGTCTGACATTCGTTCAAGTTTATTCAATCCAAAACTCGCATCGATCGAGAATTGACGAAAATACAATTGGAATGACTAGCACATATTGAAGAAAACCGCATTCGCCGGAAGTGCATTATGTAATTCAACGATTATTGGGAGAGAGGACACACGGTCACCTGCGACGGCGATGCGTGTGCCTTTTGTCCACTTATTCGTTATTTGGTAGTGTCTCAACGCACGAATCCACCTGTCCGATTCTCTTCGAAGGTTTCCTTCACGACTAACGTGCATTTTGTTCCATCGCTTCTGTGTTACTTGTACAGTGCGTACAGGGACAATTCGCGTGGACAATGACCGTGAAATCACATCAAACTAACCGTGATGGCTTGACCGACAAATTACGTGGAGTGATCTTGAACGAAAACATGAATAAAAAATAAAAAACTAAGACACACGTGATCTTGAGAGAACGCGCGGCGAATGGGAGGGAAAGAGGAAAAAATGAAAACAAAATATGATATAAAACCGAAGGAATCCGAGCGAGAGCTATGTATTTTCTGTGAGACCGGATGCCGGGCAATCATTCATTTTATATTAATCATGTCTGAGCAGGAAGATAGTCGAAGCAGGTTGAAGAGACTGAAAGAAAGAGAGAGATGTGGGGCGAAGGGCACCTGAAGGTGGATAAAAGGAATTTCAGTCGTACGAGTATTAACATATGTGGGTGTTTGGGATTCGAGCCGCACGATACAAACTCGAAGACGAGAAACAGAACTACGGTGCATGTCATTAGCTGTGATGGAACTCCGGATGCCTTTTTCTATACAAACAGACACACGGACACGCGGAAAGGGAGTAAAACGAAAAAAAAGAGGAAACTTGGCTTCATGGACGACGTGTACGTGGATTGACAGATCCTGTACGAGCTCACTTATTCTTTCCATTACTCATGGGGCATATAGACCCGCTATTGTTATTGCAGTCATGCCCGTTGCCCCCTGCAAATCATCCTTCCTTCAAGATCCATAACGTCTTTCAGTTATTCCTGATCCATTTCCTGCTCGGCCTTCACAAACTTGAGTTCACGTTTCATGTTGCCTCTGAGCAAAGATCATTTCTCGTGCAGATCCACGTGCACACGTGTAATAAGACAGCAACAAGTTTGCGCGAACCATGCTGGATAAACGATCCGGTAATGACGATCGGTCCATAGCTGCACGCCCATTTTGATTTCTCCCTTCAGACCGTACTCATTTACGAAGCTTCACACTCGCCCGAAACGCCTTCGGACGAATGCAAAGACTGCGCGAAACATCTGTGAGTCGTTAGTCTGGCTTCGAACGATCGGAACACGGAACACATCAGCAAAGCGCGGTATTGCTAGCCCCGCTGGGCGTTCGAAATAGGAGACGAGCACACTCCGATTTTTTGCAGAAATTCACTACGAGAGTTGTTGAGGGCGGAGTTGCACGAGCGCCAAGCACATATACGTTTCGATCGGCTCTCAGAGCAGTTCAAGCTTTTCACGAGCCCAGTCGTTATCCCCCGTTATTGATTGGCTCATCGTTAACACCAGAGCTATTTGTTCACGAGCCTGAATGACTATGAGAACCAGAACATGTTTGTTAGTCGTATATGTCTGTTTATATATGACGCGAACCCACCCCCAGTCACTCCGGCCGAGCCTAGTCGTGAGAATTGCTTTTGCTAAACGATACAAGAACTAAGCTCAACGCGAGCTAATCGCTTTCCCCCTCGGCTTCTATGTACAATCAACTTTACTTTATTTTTCCTCTACCCACGCTAATTTCACGATCGTAATCGCCATCACTTACACTCGCAACTCGATTCGCTATCCTCCGGCGTATGCTGGGCGTTAGATCGTGAACGATGAAAAAAAAAAAAAATCGCTTGTTATAATGTTTAGAATATGTTGACCGCTGTTGAAGAGGAAGCTCGTATCCGAGAGGCTACTGAGGATCATAAAGTTTGAAGGAGAAAGAGTGGCACAGGAATCCAGGAAAGACCGTCTTTACTTCACTATGAAAGTCTCTTGAAGGCTAGAGCACAGAGCGGATGTAATTTCCGAGTGGAGCAATTTTGGTACAAAAGGACCACGCACACAAGGTAATGCACACAAGGTAACAGCGCTGTAGCTGTTTCCAACGATATTAATACTTTTTATTCTTATGGTCTTTTATTTTGATGAAAAAATATAATTAAAAATAATGTTTATGGGTATTTAATATCGAAGGGAATGGAGGACTCTTAAAAGGAAAAGTAACAGAATGGAGAGGCTCTTTTGGAGCGTGTTTTTTCTTCGTTTTCGTTGGACATCCGGAAGACGTAGATTTCTGCAGGGGTTTTCGCGCAGTTGCTTCAGAGACCGGTCGACCCTAGTCGGCCAGTTTCTCGGAGGCCGCCGTGAACGCTACAACGCGCCTCGCACAACGGAAGTAATTTCCGAGATGAGCGAGCGGCCAGGACAGTCTCGGCTCGCAATAGTGGTTGAACAGTCAAAGTGGGCTCATTTTAGCACACGAGAAAGAGATAGAGTGGCAGTTGTTGTGTCCGTATGTACGTGTGTGTCGCCTCAACCTAACGGAGAAAGGGACCCTTTCTGTTCCTCTGGGAGGTCATATCCTGTCCGCAATAGCTGCTTCTATGCTCCGGGTACAAGCTGCCCCCTGACCGTCCGCGCATTAAGCCACTGGCAAAGCAATTTTCTAAAGGAGCCACGCAAAATGTCGTGCTTGTTGAACGTATGCACATACAACATTGCCACTCCAGAATCCAGAGCTGTCTCATGATTTTACGCATCCCCTCCATCCCATGCTCTCAACGAGACAGATCTAATGTCCATAGAGCCTTAAATATTGAATTTTGCAACTACGAAGGACACACGAATGTTCAGCGAACAGAAGCTGCTAACCACAGGCCGATAGCCACAAGGAAACTTGCTCGATTCGACCGAATCACTTCGGTCACGATGGGTGCGATTAGAATAGACAAGAAGGTGCTCCCGTGCCTGCTCATTCATTAAGTCGCTTTAACCGAATGACTAGGACATTTTTTACCGACAAATATTCGAATTACGTGACTTCGATCACGATGACATTCAGAATCGTTAAACTGCGATCACAGTCACCGAGGCGAGACTCGACAGGGTCCTTGTCCTATGGGTGCCGACACTTTTGTAATCTTTAAAGTGAAGTATGAGTTAGAGAAACGTAAAGCTGGTTACGCACTGGAGAATGAGTATCCATTGAATTTCGTACTTGTCATTGTCACGTACGTGATGTCATGGGTCTTTGCAAGCTTTTCACAACAAATCCTCACGGATAATACGGTCATTAGGTCCGTTGGTTACGTCTCTGTGAATGGATGGTTTTTATTCTCGAGGATTCATCAGCGCAGGCATTTAAAACGAGAAACAGTAAGAAAGAGATTGACAAAAAGCTCTCGGTCTAGAATGCGCAACGTCCATCCGGATGGGTTCGATGTTTGGCCGGGCAGTGTGTATGAATTATAATACGAGTCGATGTGCCTAGAACCATCGCAGGATAACTCGATTACTTTAAGCGAGAATGTGCTCGTTTGTAGAGTCCACGCTTGTGCGAGCTAGAGAGGTACTCGCGAGGATACAACAAATAAAATCTCCTGCATAGTAATTTCATCCAGAATACGAAAGTGGAGGACGCGACGTGAGCTTTGGGCATGTAGGAGACGACGGTGGGAGGTTTTACTCGGAGTCGAGTCCTTTACGTATACTACACGTTTCGTAATGGTATACGGACGTTCGCCATGAAAGTGAGGAGGAGTGGAGGGAGTTTTGCAGAGAAACGAGAGAAAGGCCAAGTTGGGTTGGCGTATACGTGATGTTGGTGATGCTACTATGGTCGTTGGTAGTCGTGGTGAGTGTAGAGAGGGTGAATTAAAAATGTAATCCAATAATAACGCGTCTCTGGTGTCCGCGAGAACGTGCACCCAAAGTGTGTAACTACATGCATAGCTGAGTCTTCGTGTACATAGATAACGTACACATCTTCGCTGTAATACATGAAAGTACTGCAAATATATGTATCAGGTTATACATATACAAGAACTAAAAGGATTTTCCTCGCGAGCGTAACTCTGTTCTAAGGGGGTAGTATGTACGTCTATGGGATAAAGTACCAGCAGCGGAACCTTATATCAAACCTATATGCAGTGTGATTACGTACACGGGTACATATCTCGTTGTGCGTTGGTGCAATCCTGTTTTCTTTCATCCAGAATACCCAGCACTGCCTGCAACGATTCCTGGCTGGCAATGCTATAGGTCACCGAATGTATAAATAACCGTATGTATCAAAAACGTAAGCCCAGCAATGGCGGGTGCTGACGAGGTGTCCACGAAGTGGCAAAAATATAACGAAAAAGTTTCACTGAATTAGAATCTGCAGGAGGTTGCAGGATCGTGGTAGCAGAGAAAGTCGAGACCACAAAGGATGGAGCCAGGGGATTGCTGTTTATGGAAGACCATCGTACCGAGTCCATTAGCAGTTCTTCGCGAGGATGTGTACGATTAGACTGCTCTGGACAGTCTACTCAATAATGCATCATCCTCTACGCGCACCCCTCGGCGTCTCCGAGCTGCCATCGTCATCCAGCCCGTCGACGATGCGCACCGAGTCCAATCTCATAGCGTCTACACCGAAGAGTCACACGTATCGTCAGTGTACACTCACTAAATTCCCTTGCCTCGCTCTCATACACTCTCATTCTACCTGCACACGACTTGGCCATGTATCTCTGTTCCACTCGATTCCTCATCCCCAGTGCAGCCAACTCAGCACCTCAAATTCTTTCTCCCTCGCTCGACCTTGCCTTCGGAGCTGAATTTCCTTCGCAGTTGCATTGCCGCTCGCTCGGACTGGTGCTTATTACCACGGTGGCTTTGATTTGTAAAGGGCGGAGTGAGGGCTTTTGCCAGAAGGTCTGGGTGTACGCTCGGAGAAGGGAAAGAGCGCTGTGAGGGTTTGCTCGTTAAGAAGAGACAGCGTCCATCAGAAAAGAGAAAAGCAGAGACTGCGGCAAGATAGAAAGCAGTGAAAGCTTCGCCTATACCTCCCAAAGAGTAAGCTCGCTCGCGGCATGCTTTCATTATACATACGGCCAGTCGGACTCGCCAAGCATTGCCATCGCATATGTGTTATAAACGTGTATACACCGACCAGAAACGTTCGTTGTGAGATTTCTTCTCATCGCGTATCAGACCAGTGGATGGTCGCGCTCGGCTGTGGGCTTTCCACCATTTGGCATAACGTTGAAGTACAGAAGCAGCTCTTCCAATGCGGCTACCAAAGATATACAAACATAAAAAAAAAACAACGACAGAGAGACTGATAGCTGCTTCGGTGGAACGAGCGCAGAAGCAGTACGCCCGGTCATTCTTTTTACTCAGGTAATCTTTGACGGTCGAACCACTTCACTCGTGAACAACCCTCTATGCCATACACTAACACACATGCCTCCCGAGCCAGTGTGTTTCCTCCTTCTTCTATTTCAAGCTTTATACAGGACCAGCTAGATATATATCCACAGATATTATACAAAACGTATGAGCTCGCGCCAGAGCATTTCAAAGCCCATGGTATGAAGCTGAAATAATAGCTGATATAGGCACCTGGAGAAAATTGGTTATTTCCCTCATCCTCGTCCTCTTCAACCATCTTCTCTGTTTCTTCATCGTTTTCATAACGAGCACCGGCCACTCTATTTATTCCCAGACTCTCGTCTTTCTTCTCCCTCGCACGTGTTTCAAGCCACCCGCCCCGCTTTCTCTCTTCGCCTCAAGGATTAACAGATTATCCTTTCGAAAACGTTCAGATGGCTGGGACAAAAACAGAAGCACTGTGTGCTAATCTCTTGATTCAAGATCCACGGATATTACAGCTGATATTCCAGCTGATTTAATGTGGAATAGAATTTTTAAAACTATACCCTAAAAACCGTTTTTCAGCATTCGATCGCAATAGTTTTCAGACCAGGATAAAGGGTGTCGTCTGAGAGAATAGAACGGAACTTTGTTCCAAATGATTTTTTTTTCCCTCAGGAGTCATAACGAATTATAGAAAATCGCCTTAACAACTGGAAAAATATTGCGACAACGTTGTCGGATGCTGTACGATCTATCCGCTTGAAAAAGGCTCTTTCATTGGTCTTATATTTCCTCACGATACAAATAACTCTCTCTCTTCCTTTCTCTGGCTTTTGTCTGTACCAGAGCAGCACATTTTCGTTATTACCCCTAGTTGGGCATGTGTGATGGTGACCAAGAGTGTTGCCTTTTGTCTTTCATCTCTGGACATCGCAGTGCCCGTGTTATATGCTATTTCCCCTAATATTCAATCGATCCAAAAAACACAGAGAGCCGAGATGGAGAGCTGGCAGTGGAGGCAAGCATCCCGACACCATAACCAACACCTCGTGACTTATAATCACATTTTCTCAACACTCGGCTTCGTTGCTGATATGAGAGAAAGAGAACGGAAGAGCGGGAGCGAGCAAGACACTCCGGAGCCACAAGGCTTGAGGACACGAGCATACATGCTGCTATAACACACAGAGACTGGAGAAGAGATGCGAAGAAGTGAGACGGATGAAGCAACGAACCCTCCCCCTTAATGGCCACTGGGAAAGCTTTTAGCTAACCGAGTCTCGTTCGCCCGTCTCTGATCTATTCCTCGGCTAATCTGTTGATTATACGCGACCGTCCGGCCATCCGTTATTGGAAACGACGCGTCTGCTCCACTCCCCCCCTTGTCTTTCTCTTGCTCTTCTATCTCCACAGGCTCCGTTCTCTCATTCACCCCTGAGAGTAGCAAAAGCTTGCTTTCGTACTTGGTTATAGTTCAGCTTCACGCGTCTACCTATCGGAGCTGTCGCACCGCGGAGAAACGGAAAAGACGCGAATTCTCCAGCGAAGCCCACAATCTTCTGGAGGAAATCTGTTTTTGGTAGAGAGAACCACACCAAGACGTTTAACCAGACCTCCCGAACCAGGTTACATCGCCGACGCGTGTCTCTTTCCCTAAAAGTCGTCCTTCTCTGTTCCCTTTCTCGTTCTCGACGTCAAGGACCAATGAGGCGACAAATTAAATTGCCTCGGGGAGAAAGTGAAAGAGCAGGAAGAGTAGAAGCACCGAGCAGTTTAATCGCTTGAACGCGTTTGAGTTATCGATTATATGGCGCGGAGGGATGAAGCATTCCCGTTCTTCGAGCAATCCGAGTTTAAGAATTTTTTTTCAAACTTCGTCCTCGTAAAACCAGGTGTGATTGTAAAAAAAAATTCATTGGCGGATCTGCGATTAATTATCCAGCAGCATTCAAGCGCTTTTATCTTGCTGAATAAAAAAAAAAAACGTACACGATTTCCCAGACTTTCCATAATTTTTCCTTCGAACGCATAACGATTTAATTTATTCCGAATTTTTACCAATGACAGTTTTTCGTTGATTGAAATCCCAAACGATACGAGCCCAGAACAAGTATCTCGGAAACATTTTTTAGAATATGGAACAAATCTAAAGAAAAACGCAGATTATGAAAGTCAACCGTATGAACAGTTTGCGCACAATTCTATTGTACGTTCTGAAAGTTTTTAGTAACATTCGAATGGTTGCCCAACGATCGTCCGATAGTGGGTCTCAGATTAGCGGAAACTCGCTTTTCCATAAATGCTTCAGGACTGTTACTAATTAGACAAACGACGAGAACACACACACACACGGACGAACAAACGTGATTGCTATGCCTATACGAAAGGCAGCGCAAAGAACGCGTGTGCCTTTGGGAAAGGCGTGCTGATTGTGTGTGGTATGGTAAATAAAACTGGCAGGCTCCACAGCTATACACGACTAATTGCGATGACGGGAAGCGTTGAATCTTATACAAACCCCGTCGGTGGTTCTTCACGCGCTTATCCGAATCTTTCCTAATCACTGATTCAAATATTTCACAGTCGGCCTGGGAATAGAATAACGCGATAATAATCAGCTCATGGTATAATGAGCAAAACAGGATATGGTTGCGATTCAAACTGTCGAGCAAGGATACCACACGATTGTCAAAATTCGGAAAACGACTTTTCAAAAATTAGCTTGGAAATGAATTTTCGAACAATTACAAAAAAAAACACATTTCCCAATGGTCTCATCGAGCATTTTCTCGTTGGGAGCGTCGATTCAATTATCTGTGATTGTTGAGATTTTATTCGATTATCAAGAAATGACTTGGAACAACGAATAATTTGCTAGCTTCACATATGAGTCATCGAGGCTGCATTTTTAATCGACAGTCAGATTGGCGAACTCTGGCACTGGATTCCATGGTGGTTTGTGGTCGACCAGTACAAAATGAAAGTCAGATTGTAGCTGTTGAAATCCAAGACGATATCGTACGCAATATTTATCGGAAGAAGGTTCTCGGTCTTGTTTGTATTTGTATCTACGAAAGGCGAACGTAAAATCTGGGCCGGGCATGTTATTCATACTCGTATAGACGTACCCGAACGATCCATATTCATGAAACTTACGGGCAATAAGCCGAGCAGCTAACCACTCGCTAGTTATACCGAGTGATAATTTATTTATCTTTCTGGAACACTGCAGGTCTGAGAGTCCGTTCGAGCAATCCGTTCAAATCGTTATACCGACACTGCCTCGGAGTTACTCCGTCGACTTCCTTTTCTCCCTTTCGTCTTTCCTCTTTCACTTCGCGTCTCTCTCTCGCTCTCTCTCCCTCTTTCTATCATCAGTGTTATAATTCACTGCGTGTTCACCGCCTAATTATGGAAAAACATAGCAGTAGTACAGCACAATGATTCTCCGACCAATTCCCGAACGAGTTCGGCCATAACATCGGAGCATTATAGCGAAACCATTAGCGGTTTCTTCACGCATCCTCGTGCACACACATTTTCTAGTTCGAAGAATCGAACGTCTGTGCGCACGATCGTGATGCCGATGCCCCCTCGATGAGAAACTTTCCCTCCGACGCGCTTCCATGAATCTCCATAATACCTTCGGTCTTTTATACTGTCTAGGCAGAATGTCTAGTATACTTTACCAACAGCTGAATTAATTGAGCTGGTAAACAATTGAATTAATAAGCCGCAGACATCAATTACGAAGGATGTATAATTCAAGAAATAGAGAAAAGATTTCAGATCAATGATACTGTTTGACCTCCATCAGCTTGTTAGAGACTTTTCTTAGATTGTACGCGAAGCCACGGATATTCAAATGTCACTCGATCAATAAATCGCGACCCATTTGCAAAAAGTCAAAGAAAAAATCCTCCGAATGAAATTTGTCGTTGTTGAAAGAATTTTCGTAGCTCGCGATGACGTGTGCAGTAGACAAAGTCCAATTCTGATTATCTTTAGAGTATGATCAAGCCTGAATATAAATCGCAGAATGAAGCAACGTAGCGGGAACCCAAGTATCTTACAACCACACATCCCAATCTCAAAGTGTAGAAACGGCTTTCTTCAGACGATGAACTAAAGAAGCAAAGCGAAGCAGCCACGACGTATGCAATCTAATAACGATGAAAATAAAAAATGTGGGCTACAGAGTATTGAAACAATGGGTAGACAACGGAGCGTGAGAAAAGGCCTTGCAGAGTTTCTGCGCGCGAAATACAATCTTGCGAGCTGTAAAGTACAATTCGTGTTTGAGATCGAGGGTGAAATCGATCTTAATTAATCACTTGGATAACCGGAGTCTCGACTCCGTATCCCGTGGGCCTTACATCATTCCAGGCTTGGTATAAATTCGATGTAGTGTGCGTGTGTCCATGTATCTGGTATATTCGGATAACCAACGCGACCACCGTGATATTCTGTGAGTCTAACGCGCGCGCTTGCGAATTCTGATTAATCAGCAATTAGCATACAATGCGCGTCGTGCCAGTAACGACGACTTTGCGTATTCTTAGCTCTACCGGGCACTGCTGTCGGAAAGCGTTAACATATACACGCGCGCATACCTATATTCACATATATCAGATATGTAAGCAACAGAAAAGTGGAAGCCCGAGAACTCATACACCGAACAGGCTCAAACAACTTATAAGAGAAGTTCTGGCATCAACAGGAACAGAGCACCCATCACTCCTCCCATGCGCCATGGTATCAGTCGCCACGATCAACATCAAAGTCCTCAGGGCACATACACTAGCTTGACTTCTTGATGGCGATCCACTGCTCCTACCACGACCGATCACCCGCTCTCTTACCTTTACATGCTCTCGCAGTCACAAGCCAACTATACAACTCGCGCCCTGCTCGTTCTTCCCTCCCCCGTAACTAACCGTCTGGCCGTTTGACTTAATCAGTAATCGCTAATTGCCCGGCTGACGCACCGCGACTAACGGACGAGGAAACGTATGCAAATCACAAGAGGCGTGTATTATCTACCCCGGACAATTAGAGGAGAGTATTCTTGAGCTCTCCCGCGAGCGCCATCGTATAATCCCACTTCCGGTTTCGTATTAGGATACTCCGTATGTGCTCTCTGTGTCCTCGTGTGAACACCAATAAGATCATTCTCAGAGACTGTTAAACTCCATATATTTTGATAATTGAGGAATCGTGGGAATCATGAATCAAGTTAAGCCGCTTAATTAATTCATCATCTTGCATTCACTTTTCTAATTATTTAAAAAATGTGAATTAACGCTTTTCGAAAGCTCCGTCATCACTAAAAAATCATCATCCTGCAGGATATTTGATTTCCAATATGAAAAATTGACAATCAAATTTTTCTCGTGATCGTACAAAGTACAGATTTCGCATGTATGATCTCTCCACTTGTTACGAAACAAATTTCTGGACTGAAATGGCATTTGAACGAATTCTCATGAGGTAAAATCACTGTGAAGAGCACCTCGTAAAGATTCAGTGGCAAAAATAACAGGCAAGAGATAGGAAAAAATATAAAAGTTGAAAAAGTGGTAGTAAGAAGAGTTTATCGCTTTGTCTTATGGTATAACAGTGATGGGGGCTTATGAGGGGATACGGCGTTGTTGTCTTCGGTAGGATATTATAAGTCTCGGAAAATAATCGTTAATATGGTCCCTTTATTAGCATTCTCTATCGTCCTATCGGAGGCTTTAATGCGAGCCTGGCAGACCTGTTAAGAAGACAGATATCAAGGGTGTGTACGTATATATTCAACGAGAATCATTATAAATGTTATCTGCTGTTTTACAAGCCGGGGTTCTCATCAAACGATATATCAGGAAGCGAATCGTTCTTTGTACAAATGACTCGCTCGAAAGGAGACCAATTGTTGCGGAATACGCGGTTTTCATGTTGGAAAAAATATGGTCGTTCCGAAGGATCGTGAGGAATATTCGGTCCAAACGAATAACGAGCTTTCTTGAATATATATACACGTAGATATGGAAGCAGTTTAATTCTGAATTATAATCGGGCCAGCGTGTCTCTGAATTTCTGATTCCGCCAGGGAATGGCTCACGGTTGATTGCCACTGACGTCCAATGGCGAGCTCTCATGGCAGTGGCACAAAAGCATGAATATTCATCCCCCTTCCTTAGAGGTAAAGGCTCGGCTTTCGCGCGCTACCCTTGCGTCGCGAGGATCGCAAGGGGAAGGGAAAAGGAGGGCAAAGGCAATGGGCGACAGCAGCCAAAAGCAGTAGCAGCAGCGGAAAAAGGGTTGTTGCCGGTTGAAGAGCGAGAAGGGCAGCCGGCGACGCCACCTCCGCGTTCTCGCCACCCTTGTAATAACGAGAGCGAGAGATTGATAACGGATACGGTGAGGCGAACGAGCGCGACGCGTTCCTCCCTCCTCTCTATCTTCTCTTTGGCTTTTTCACGATGTTTACCTTCGACGAGCCGGACGAGGCGATAAGCGAACGAGAGGGGTTCGCGCTGGAGAAAAAAAAACCTATAGAAACGAAAGGGTTCACCCACCACTCGAACGTCACGTTTTTAATTATGCATAACGCCACACACACATACTTTAAGCATCGTGCTAGCGATTTCACCCTTTCACACTGGACAATCGATCCGATGTGCGACGAGAAACACTTTTTGTCTTCAAGGACACTTAGATCTGCCTACGGAAAACATTTGCTCAAAACTTACGCTAATGACGAGGCTTCGCATAATTCTGATTTACATTTTCACACTTTCCCGAGATTTTACTAATTACAAATATTTCTCGTGGCACATTAAAAACGAAAATCGCTCATGATATTTTTGTTGCCAATGGAAATATTAAAAAAAAAAAATTTATATCAAAAATTACAATATCATTTTTCAGAAAATCGACGACATCAACAACGCCGACCAATCATCATGATTTACCCCTTGCGTTACATTTGCACTATTAACGCCAAGAAAAATGTGAAAATTTTCCTGAAGAGTTTTCGAGCTGCAAGTGAAGAAAAAGAACCCTCCGGAAAAGCGTTTGTGCATTGATGAATATGGCTATCGGAATCATGCGTGATAATATATTAGACATACGTATGGTAATGATAATTGCTCTCGTAATCAGCGATATCAATCGTTGTGCGCGTTGACTGTGTATAGCAGGGAAGCCGCGGAGCGATTCTCCTTGCAACCTTCTTCGTATTGAATAATTATACACACGTGAGGTGACTTGAAAAGATATTTTGTGCCGATAGTGGAGCGAGAAAACTGAGGAGGGCACCGTTAAATATGCTTGATCACCAAGCAAAACGACGTTTGCTTACGTTAGCGCACACACGTTCGTTAATTCATCAACATAAACTTGAGCCAATGTCTTGAGCATAATAAGTCTTGAGCATCGATACACGAAACGAAAAAAAAAGTCTGCTCTTCAATTATTAATATCGCACAATCTAGTCATACGTACACATCGGTTAAGGATGTTGAACATTCATTAATGTATTTGATATTCGGTCGCGATGTGGTCAGCTCGAAAGGGGGATAAAATGAAATATTGAAAAAAATAATAAAAAATACAAAAGGGGTGAGAATCTCCGGACATGGATGAGACGCTCCTCGTTTAATCGTTGCGATAGTGTAAGCAGAGCTAGTTCGCGCTAAGAAGCCCCTTTTTCTGTCAAGCTGTACGTTTTACACCATGAATAAGAGCCAAGAGCTATTATCTTGGGAAAATTGACGCATGAGCGCACATTTGTGCGTACACGCAGACCTCGCTTTTATGTATATATTACTGTAATAGAGTATAAAATCTTCTATCCTACCTGCCGCCGTAATTATTGCCTTAACGCTATTATAAGTGGCTGGTTAACCATACTAAGAAGGTCATTAAGCCGCAGTGTGTTTCTTACAAGCCGAAGATTGGCGTGCATCTACGGAAAGGCTTGCTTTCCTTGTGGACAGGAAAAGCGTTATTGCGCGTTTTTTCTTACCAGCTCCACAGATATGGATACATATTTATGAAGCCCACGACTGATTACTATTTTCGATCAGCATGAGGAATCGCAGACGTTCAGGAAAGTTTCAACCGAGTCATAAATATTGGTTATTCAAATATCGGAAAATTTTTAACGATCACGTGAAACTTTTCATGTTAAAAAAATTGCTATTCGCAAAAGATTGTTCATTGCTCATTTGCTCATTTCCTACTGATCGCATTTTTGTCCAACTATTCGGAACGACGAATATGTCAAGAGTCTGCGATTGCAAAAAATTATTAATCAGTTCGCTGCAACTTAGTTTTTTTCTTTGGCATTTCTAGCGAGTCTGCAATCGAGTTCCGTTTCGTACTCGGTCTTGTATTATTCGAGGATTTCTAGAGGAGAAGCTAATAAGTGAAAAATATATCCACACACACAAACATATTTTCAAGGAATTGAAACAATCGGGCGTGCTTAATCGCGATGAAGAAAAACAAATGGATCCCAGTGTTTGCAGCGAAGAAAAAAAAAGAACGTGCAATACATCAAAACGCTAGTGGCTGGAATTTCCTGCGATGCGTAGAATTGCTACTCATATGTACGCGGAGCGTGTATAAAACGCGAAAATGTTGGAGCGTTTGTGCCGCTTCGAGCGGAACAACGTTCGTTAAATTCCACACGTTTATCGCCATGTTGAATCGCTCGTGAGGGGGAGGGATTTCCTAGTTGCTGCGCGAATAAGAATAAACGAAACGATCCGAACGAGGAAGCATCCGTGATAAGACATCGGGAATCGGGCAAGAGGGAGGCGAATCGAGTTTGAACAAGTCCGCATAGCGTGAGGGGAAATATACATACGCAAGTACGTATCAACACACAACAACAGCGCGGGGTATTGGAGTGTTAAAAATCGTTGGAAACACGAAAGAAATCTGTAGAAAAATATCAGCCAACGTGTCAGGATCGAAAGGAACGAATGAAAAAATTTTCTGTAACATTTAGAGAACGAAAAACAAAATTTTGCGTACATTTGTGAAATGGAACTTTTGTCACATTCAGGTCACGATGCTCCGAAGTATTTGCCAACTGCGAGATTCAGAAGCAACCACAAAAGCAAAGGGCAAAAAAGTTTCGAGTATTTTGGGAACGAGACTCCTTCGAGTTACTGCAAATCCCAAGGCCAAATCGTCGGGATGCAGTGTCCGTGAGATGAGCATTTCGATCTCGCGAGATGAAACGACGTGGCTGATTCTTTGTTTTGGCGCTAAGTTTCTGGAATACAGCCACGGTGTCAGTTGAAGGCAAGCATTAAAATACAATGGCTGACACAGTGTGAGCGAGCTAGACTCGTAAATAAGCTTAATCGGGATTGCTAATTACAGATTACGCACGGCGGCGTGTGCTCGTGTGTACCCTTCTGTACGGCTGTTCCCATTCCACACGCAACGAAGTGCTCATATACACAGGAAAGTACATCGTATTCGTGCAACAATGTCTTACGTCGAACGGATGGACATTGAGACACGAGCCGAGCGGAGCCAGAGAGCGTCGAGACACGGCGTAAAATCCCGACATTTTCGTTTTTATTCATGGCAAAATTTAGCGCGAATAAATGGCACTACATATCTATACAGAGAAGATTGAACGCCGTTTATATACGAAAGTGCGGGCGCCTTAATCAACAACACCTTCATCCGGTCGTCCCCTGGCCCCTCTCCGCCCACTGGCAGCAGCGATGCTCACCGTAGATAGGGAAATTAATTACAATAAATTTAACGGTAACGAGAGCGGGAAGTACGAGCTCGCGTATCGCCCGTGTATATGGAATCGCTGCCTCAGGCGATTTAAGGACGAAAGCAGTGGCGAGCAAGAGATCGCCAACTAAATGAGTGCGGAATAATGCGTGCACAGGTTGTCGTAAGAACAATAGAGTACGAGATTGTCTAATCGAGCTATCCGATCGATGAGTCATTTCCATTTTATGATTTTTCATCAATCGGAAAAGAAAGCGAAATAAAAGGAAATCAAAGGTGTTTCGAGGATGTGTGTGGATGGAAAAAAGGCTTGTGCTCGTTGTCTCTGCTCGTGGACGATGAGTTGATAGTTCCACGTCTCATGCTCCTCGCAGTCGAATTGTTCTGCGCTCGGAAATGTTCGCAGACTGACAGATCAAAGTAGATACTCGCTTCATAGTCCCTCAACTGTACAGACGACTCAAGTATAAATTTCTATGTGTATCGCACCCACTAGTATACAGATTCAATAAAAGAGAGCGGACAAATGCGAAAGCGTCGCGCATGTGCGTAACTATTATCAACTTGGTGGGTTAATGAGAACGGTTTCAAGCCCCGTTATGCCGGGACGGGGCTGCTGCCTCTCGTTTGCTGTATATCTGCTATTTATCCACACACACACACACACACATTCACACATAGATATCGCGAACTATTGTACCGCGGTCTCGAATTAGAAGTACGCGGCAGCAGTTCATGAATACAGTGAATCGAGCGATGCATCTCGCGACGACTAACCAGCAACCCAACAACCTATATCAGTCTGAGCTCCACATTTATTTCTAAATAAAGTATAATATATAATACAACATCACCACCACCAACCAGTCGTATGTGTTTGCATAGCGGGACGCGGTATAGTTGGAAATGTGTAGTGGGAACGCGATAAATAATTGCAGAACGCCGAGCTTGGTGGCTCTGCGAAGCGACATCAATTTACGTATGATAATGGCACCGCACAGCCAGCGAACGTACTCTGTCTCTCCGCTCGTACTTTCTATGAAAAGTCGAGTGGAAATTGCTGGCGATAGCTGCTGCTGATGCCGCATGTGCTACGAAGATGAGCGTACGCGAGTTTCGTTCAGGAAAACGATGAACAAGTCCTCCCCCCGATCTCGTGTTCGGGTGTGGCTGGACGAGATGATAGCGCAGTAGGTCCTCCCGACTCCAGATACGAAGGGACCAAGAGCCTCTTCACCAACCTTCGAGGCCCTTGAAAATTCCAATGAATATTCAATGGATAATTGCTAGAACGCTTAATTGCCCCAAGGCTATCGAGTCCTTCGCGAACTCATTTTTTTACCGTTCCCTACAAATTTTACCATGTGTCGAGGACACAGTGATGAAATCAGGCAACTGCATAGTTTTTGTTTCATTCGATTACAGCCACTTTCGTCAAGGAACGCACTCTCCGATCCTGCGGTTGCATCGCTCTAACGCTGCCCTTTTATTCGACTTGGTGGGTTTTCGGTGTTTGAGTTTCTCTATTACCTTTTCAAAGTGTGTCCGAGGATTTCAGTATCGAGCTCACGTTACAAACTCTTCCGCGTACTCTATCGTATCCTCCTGCAAATACACAATTTTACCCCATTGCCTCGTAGATGGAGATAAAGCTACGAGGAACCTCGATCCGCCTTTATGGTGAAGACCTTGATTGAGGTAACCGCCTGTGTTACCGCAGAATTTCCGAATCAATCCGTCTATCGAGGCGAGCACTCGGCAAAGGGTCCTTTCTCCTCGTTCGTGGATAAGGAATGTTACGAGGTAGGTGTGAGGGACGAGCTGATGCGTTCAGTCTCTAACACTGGCTGCGAATTCCGCGGCGAACCGATCGTTTGATAGGAAACACCCTCTTCTCACTTGCTCACTCACCATCACGCGCGTGCGGAAATGAGAAGAAAGTGGATGCGGCGTCAGAGTATATAGATGGCTTTACGGTCAGGTCGGATAATTAGGATACCAAGAAGAATTCCGAACTTCAAACGACTGGTAAATTGAGAAAAAGATTGAATCATTTTTGACGTTTTCTATTCGTCTTTGCGATCGATATGGTCACGATCTTTCTCACGTGGATAGTTCGGTGGTCAATGGTGAGTGAATGAATTTCTAGCTTCGCGATTTTGTCATTTTGCTCCAGGATATGCGGCAAAAATGAAGGAAAAAGAGAAGAAAAGAGGATTCGCAAGCGCGGGGCGGAGCTCGAAGTCACAACGCGAAATAAAATGTAAACACTGAAGGGCGAAGACAAGTATGGACCAGGCAGGAACGAAAGGTGGATAGAGATGAAAAAAGATGAAGAGAAATATTGAGAAGTACAGGGATAGAGAGAGAGAATGGCGGCACGAGGTGAAGAGAGGGTGAAATTATGAGAGAAGAGCGAGAGGATAAACACGAGGACGAAAGAACACATCGACCAATAGTGCCCAGAGGCAAACCGAGAGTCGACCACTTATCTGTAGTAGCAACATCAGAGGAGAGCTCTCCCTTTCTTGGTTGGTTGGTTCGCTGAGTTAGTTCGTCGGTCGGTTCGTTGCTGATGGTTGCTCGCTGCTGCTTCTATGTTGTATATGCTCGCGCCATATCTTCAGCAAAGAAGCAAAGAAGTGCCTGGCGTGAGAAGGATGCTGAGCCAGATTGGGAATGCGCCCGAGTAGACGAGAAATACGAGCAAGATCGGAGGCTGGGGTTTCGAATCAGAATGATGAAGGAAAGGGGAGGCAAAATAAGGCAAAAGGCAATGAGGGATGGATGGAGATGAGGCAGTATGGCTGCAAGTAGCAAATGATACCTCCTTAGGCAATTTTAATTTTGCAGAAATCACTGTTGCCCTAATAGGAATGAAGAGATCGCGCTGGAAGACCCACAGCGACAGTGAAATATACCAGGGCGGCACTTTACAACGGAACAACACTAGCATCAGCCACCAGCGACATTACGACTTTCTTGCTCGCAAGCCTTTCTGAAGAATACTTCAGATCCGTCACTCCACCTTGTCTACATCTGTATGTATATGTGCGTATATAAAAATATGAAACATCTACATTTTCACGCTATACTTTCGTGCAATGCAGTCGTAGATTCCCGAGTGTTATCGCTCAGTCCTTCACCTTTTCTTTCCGCCTATTCATTGTTCCTGTTCTCCATTCTACACCTTACTCAAACGCCTTCTTTTTCCCGTCTTTCAGACGCCTTCGTCTCTTATTTCTCTCTTTTCCGCTTTCACCTTTTCCTGTCACTCTCACCCTTCATTCCTTTTTACCGCAAAACCCTTCATCCGTTAGTCGCCAGCATAATTATTAATCAGCACACACCTTTGGCGTTCCACTCTTTGCCTCAAAGCGAATTCAAATCCCAAATTTTTGACTCTTGAATGTGAACGATTTACTTTTATCTGCTATAGTTCTTCTCCGCATAAAGACGCGAAACTTTGCTTGAGACTATACGAAATCATGTGCAAATCTTTTAATTCGTCAATAGCATTTTCCCGACGTCGACAAGTAATCAAAAACAGATACAGATACGAATGGATCATGTAAGCAAAAGTTTTTCATCACTTTTAAGATTGGACGTGTGAAATGAAGTTTTCCACGGGTGTTGAACGAATGAAAAGATGCAAACTGACGTTAGTATGAATAAGGCGAAATACATGAACCACAAAACTGTGGTAGATGACGAGGATGGAAGCAAAGCAGAAGTCTGAGCAGGCAGCAGCAGCAGCAGCAGCAGGAAGGCGTGCGGAAGAGGAAGATTTTGCAAGGGTGCGCGATGACGACGACGGTGACGACAGGGGGCGCGGGGGCGAATAAGCGAAAGGAGCAAGAGTCGAGCCGAGAGAGGAAGCAGTGGCAGCGGCGTACCCCATCCACATACGGAAAGTAGGGATACCCTGGTACGAAGAGAGTGGGAGACATATTTATTTGACATGCGACGCGACTGCACCCGAGTTTCATTAATTGAAGATCGCGGGAATGAGCACACCAGACAGAGAGCACCCGAGCAGCAGCGGCAGCCGTAACATAGCGCCGGTAACCAGCCAGACACACATACACCATCCTGCGCATACGCTGCGGTCTCTCAGCATTTCTATATATTTTCTTCATGTACAAGTAAAAGTCCGTATATGCATATATAGATGTTCGGAGAGACGGCAAATGAGGATTCGCCATTTCTGACATTCGAGCATTCAAGTTCGTCTCGATCTAGGCCACACCAAACCCCTCTGTAGCCCTTTCCTCTCATTCGTATAGAATTTCGGAGGCGGAGAGAGCCAACGACGAACAAGACGATATAGTATATTACTTAGCAAGTCGCTATTGCTATATACCGATGCCAGCGTTACCACTAGCTATATCGCCAGATTCTTCCAGCCCACGAACGCTTCGAGCTTTCTTTCCATAGGGATCGTGTCCTCTCCGGATGAATTTAACGCTTGACGGCTGATGCGAGATCGTTACGAGTGCCAGTGGATAGGCTCATCTCTTCAATTTATGCTTCTCTCTGTTTCTTCTTGCTGATGCACGCTTCTATATATACGCAACGTTGATTTCTTTTTTACTCACCTTGAGCAGATTCCTCTTCTTGTCTTGCTCGCTCCCTGCATCTTCTTTCCCATTCGCGGTCTTCACCACACCTCCTCGCATGGCTGCAACCTTCCACTCAAACTTGGAATTCCTACGGTGCTTCGTCTCTCCTTTCGATGCTCTTCTTTTCCGCGGATGTTCGCCGCGAAAAACGCATCACTGATTCTCGGCTCGCGTTCAAAAATAAAATCAACACCTGTGCCATGCTCGTCAGTCGCTTCTGTCGCGATGCCTACTGTTATTGTACGCGAGCACCATTCAACTCGCGGTGCCCAACGCGGAGAAACACTTCAGAAGTCTTCGCATGAAGCAAAAGTCGGCTCATTTATATGAAAATGTCGTTGAGCATATTCTTCAAAAAGTCTATACCGTCGCAGGAAGAATCTGAGCTCGAAAGACGTCCATTCGTCTATGACCTTTTTTCTTCAGGTAGCCGGGCAATATATGGCGTTTGATTAAAGCCAAGAAGTCTTATCACGGATGACAGTAGCCCCTGAGATTCTTACGGGATCGCGCAGAGGTTGACGATGGTACAAGGGGGTACAAGGTCTGTCCTATAGAACAGATATATACAGAGTGTATAACAGGGTGTGCGATATCGGAGATGGCGGAAATTTCATTTACCCCTCGTAGAGTTATCTAAGAGCAATACCGGGTGGGCTTAATGAAACATTCAGTCGGGAGAATAGCTCAGCAATCTCGAAGGGTTGGTGGGGGAGGGTGGTCGTGGGTGGCAAGAGCTTTGGTGATGGTGTTCGTTCTTGCCAGAGACTCACTCTTTCTCTCTCTCTCTTGCTCTCTGTCTCTCTCCCTCTATTTCTTTCTCTGCCTTCGTTCACGAGAACTCAAGAGGAATGGGTCTGATTCCCGGTAATGCAATTGCCGCGCGTTTAAAGTAGCGTTTCCCGGTTACTTCCGCCGTTCAGGTTAAGCTCCCCCAGCCACCAACCAGCGCGCCAGCTGGTCGCTTATTCTCTTCTAAACTTACGAGGAATGTTTCTCATTCGAACCTTTTGTATGTATTTCATCCCCTTCCTTGGCGCCAAAAACCCCTGCGATGTGTCGGTCAAGTTGTACGCATCGACAGACAGATAAACGTGATCGCTCGTATACTTCGCATTGACGAAAATATGGCAGCAGCAGTTTAAAAACATTGGCAGCGATTCAAGATCCACATGGAGTGACGCGCAGCATGTTTTCCTTGCTCAAAATATATATTAATGAGAAAATCTCGACTTTGGAAACTTTAGTCGAATCAGTAATCCTCCTGGATGTCCAGTTGAGAAATTATGAAAAGTCTTACAACCACAAAGTTAGGAACGTGGATACAATTATTATTCGTAGAAATACGAAAACGTTCGTCAATTACATCATCATAATGTAGGTCGTACAGCTATGAGCTCTTGAGGAAATTAGTGAGCGAGTGAGCGCGCGAAAAGGATTATAAACGTTGAGCAAAGGAAGGCGCGCGAAGTATAAGCGAGAACCGGAGGAAGCATCTCGTGCGCGCATCGTCGTGCGAGCTGCACAACTTTATACCGTTTTATCTCTCAATTCGCATTCCAGGAGAGTCGACGAACGTTCAAACTACATCACACATACTCGCACCCATTTATGAACACAGAGACTACTGCGAGGAGGGTCGATGTAACCTGAAAGTGAGAAGGAGCAAGCGGTAGAGATATAGGACCCAAGGACTCTGCAGACTGGGCTGCGGAGAGGCCTACAGGCAAGCCCAGATCTCTTGTGATTAAAACATCCCCACCACCGCGCGCTATACCTCTTGGTCGCTAGAATCCATCGAGTGAAAATCTACTGGGACACATACATGTGTCCCACCCCCTTTCTACAAGTACTCACGAGTATATCCTTCGCCAACCCTGCCCCTTCTACTGTCCACGACACGCCAATATAATTATTACTCCGACACACACGTTACCCGAGGGGCAGTTACTTGTGACGCCACCAAAGACCCCGGCAAACGCTCTTTCTCGCTCCACTTCTATTTCCTTCCTCATCACGACGTCACACATTTTGCCCTCCGGTTGGAATTGAAGAGCAGCCTCGCTCAGAATTCATTCGCCCGGTGAGATCCAACTTTGGGAATCTCCAATTACAAGAGACCGGAGCTGATGCTGCTCCTATTGATGCACGTGTAACGATTAAGGAACACGAAGACGAGAGAGAGCTTCGCGGTGACTCCGATAATCAACGCGACCAGAGTCCCGGGAGAAAAATTCAATCGCCTAGAGTGAATGAACTCTCGTCCTCGCAGAAAAGACCGGATCATCGAAATGTTTCAGGTCTGACTGGGATTCGTAAAAATCAGAAACAACTTTTCGATCCAAAGAAAAACGCATTGCTCGACTTTGCCGAGAAAAAAAAACGTTCTTATCGCAAAACGACAACGATCGGCCATCGAATCTGCACGCAACTTCGTCCAGAGTGTCTCGTAAATATGTGAGAAAAAAACTGCACTCCAGCAGAAGAAATTTCGTACATCACTTCGGTGATTGTTCTACTGCACGCATCGTCATCCGCAAATTCCGCATATCCATAAATAAAAATAGATGGCATTGCGCGGATTCGAAACCGTTGCTATTCAAGATTCGCTTCAGTTCTCGCGGTCTCGATCTCGATGCAAATAAACTCGTTTGTGTAAAATCGTGTATCCTCTCTGTACAATCTAATTTCTTTTTATTTTTCTACTCTCCTCTCTAGTCTGACATATTCCCCGCAGATGCGAGGCACCAGCCACGCATCTGCTTTTTGTTTCTCATATCGCTGTCTCGCTTTTTCGCGATGTTGATTTTTCTTCATTAAGGAAAAGAGATGGAAAAATAGATAGAATATAGAACAGCAGAGAACGAGTCACAAGGATGACATCTTGTTCAGCTTTGATGTGCACTTTCACTATTCCTTTTCCTTTCCCTTTCTCGAGTACATACTGTCTCCGTGCGCTCACGACTGCAGATACGACGAGATGGAGAAAAGTGAGATCAAGTCTTTGGGTGCACGCAGTGGGAAAACGACAGAGAAAATTACACTTTAATTTGGAAGCTGTACTCCAGCAGCAATGCTTCGCTCTGACTTCACTTCCAAACCTCCCTGCAACCGTTCCCATTATACCGGGCCCAGACTCCGAGAGCAGAGGCCGTTACTTCTTTGACATAATGACACGACTCTCAAGCTCGTGATATCATAATCATAATGATAATCAACCGGTGCACATTTTCCTTTAGCTATCAGAGGCTATGCAGTGCAATTTGCCGCGTGTTCGAACGACACCGAACGAGAGAAAGGACGGGAATTAACCGGAATATCGTAGCCAGGGTGAGTTTATTTGTTGTACAAGTATAAAACGTACATCGCCCTGAAGCCATTCTCGTGGCAAGAATCTCCACAACATTCGAGAGATTGAAAAACCAAACAAAAAATGGATGAACGTTAAATTACAAATGTTTCTAGAAACTCGCAACGTGTATACCTTAATGATGCAACTAAAATATATTTCCCTCCATATCCTGACATTGAATCCTTTCCAATTTCCCTGTTTTACGATCGTTCTTTACTGATTATCAGTTGCTGTCTAAAAATACAACTTTCCACATGTGTGAAAATAACATCGAATTTTATTATTCCAACAGAAAAAGCAAAAGGGAAACGATTCCATGAGGAACACTCTATAGAGCAATTTTTGTCCAACATTAAACTCCAAGGAACTCGAGTCGGTCTTGACTAAAGGAACCAGCTATTTCGCAGGTTTCAATGATTTTTTTTTACTCATTGATTTTATTCGTCATTCGCTAAATTTCTAAGAAAAAAACGAAATTGCGATCGAAATTGTCATTTTCAACAAATTAGATTCGTAATCGTAAGGAAAAGCTGGTCGAATAATTATTCGAAAGGAAAAAAACATCGTTTCTTTTTCACGCCACGACAAATTACGTGACTTTGTTGCAACGATGAAAATTTGACAAGACCATCCATCATTTTTTCGTGTTGACAAATGTAAAAAGAAAGAGTGACACGAGTTCACACTTTACAGCAGAGACGATTTAAGGCAAGTACAGTCTAGGCGTATCAGAAACATTTATGGCATGTATGCGAGATACAGATAAAAAGCGAATGAGAGAATGTGAGAGGCAGAGAGAAAGAGACTAAAATCGCTTCAGAATTATTAATGCTCGTGAAATCCCAGAGTCGTGTCCCATCGCGACGCTTTAGCCATTGCACCAAGACACAATGTGTTGTGAAGAAAAGTATTGTGCAGTAGATATATGCTGAATATACATAGAAGGTTGAAAGTACCCGAAGGGGAGGCGAGAGGGGTGGCTGGCTTTGGTTCTCTCAGTTTTTATTAATCCACCCCGAATAGCTAGACGTTTTTTTCCATTAGGTAGTTGTATAGACTATAAGTTTAAACATCCCTTATCTTTCTTTGCTTTCGTCATCCGAGCCGTCGTTCCTTTTCTTCGGCTCCACAAAACTGTCCCTTATAGATGAACGCATACAAGTGCATTCCGGAATTTAGCAATGGAGTTTTGTTCGAGAGAGCATCGTCGTATTCTCATTCACACGACAATAAAGATCCAGAGTGAAGAGGAAGAAAGGAAGTGAGAGAGAGAGAGAGAGAAAGAGAGAGGGCGCGAGTTAGAGGGAAAAGGAGAGGAGGGAGTGGATGCCAGAGTTATTATAGAGTAATGCGGAAATGGACGGCTTATGTTTAATAAAACGAGTCGCATGTGATGTAGAGTGTGGTAGGAGAGATGCACACACATGGTACGAGGTTCCCCGTCGTTTTGAACATTGCTCGGATGGTGACGAAGAAGAACGTGATCCACGACGAGTATGTTATCCTCTTACATGTATAAACAAACTCTTGTCCAACCCTCCGAAAACGGTATATAGAAAAGTTTACAATTGACGACTCTCTAAAAGAATACCCATGCGAGTAGGATATTCTCGCCCCCTCGGAAACCCTTTTTTTTCACCCGTCGCCCACCCTCAGCTTCGTTTTTCGTACCGTTCTAGAACAACGAAACAAAAAACATTGAATCTTCATTCTACCGTGTGTTTCGACGCGCCACTCTGCACTCTCTCGCACTCCTTCGCTCTCTTTTTCTCTCTCTTCCATTTGAGAACGTATATTTCTGTTTCCCATACTCTATTTTCGTTTTATTTTTCGCCTTTCACGCTTTCTTCGTCACTCACTCTCACATTACACTCCCAGTTACTCGCACATTCGTCTTGGACGCGATTCGTGTGTGTGTGGGTGTCTACGGTTCTATCTCGCGCCTTCGTCCAAAGCAGCTTGCAATTTGCGATCGCAATTTTCAATTTCTGCCGACTTTTCAATTAGACTAAGAGGTGCTGCTTGCTACGACGCGAGAGCTCTTGATGCCGCGCGCTATATCTGCTATTACGAATACCTCTTAAGACGCGTATACAAATATAGCCTCGTGCAGTGGCTCTGTATATATTTATGTATATGTTGTGTGTGCGAGTTGGTACGATCATTGGTGTGCGTGTGAACAGTGAGCGAGAGACTCTTATAGCAGCGACAAGAGTCGAACGAAGGAACAGCGGTGTCGGCAGCGGCGGCTTCTTCTTCTCGCGAAAACGTCGCACACTCCCGACCCATTCCACTTTCCTGCAGCACTCCCAAACCTTCCCCTCTCTTTCCTTCTTCCTCCGAACGAAGCATCCGTAGTTGGACCGATTTCACCCCGCCCGAGTGACAGAGGGGAAGAGGAGAGAGGCGGCTGCCTCTGGAGAAGAGAATCTTCACCCTGGCTCCATCCGCGAAGGAGTCCCGCCAGAGTGCGATATTTCGAATTGAAGCGACATCGCGCGCTCTCGTCTCTCCGGAAGATTCTCGGGTTTCTTCTCGCATCGACGACGCTACGGCAAAAAGAGTGAGAGAGCGAGAGAGAAAGGAGAGGATAACGCGCAGCTATATGCCAGGCCTTGCTCCTTCACGTCGATGTCACTCTGGCTAAATCTTCAGCTCTAGAAGTCTTTCTACTTGCTTCCTCCTCTACACCCCGCGTCTAATGTCCCTTCGCCAAGATAGTGCTTCTCTATAGAGATTGCATCAATTCGTACGATGAATCGGCTAGACGAAAAATTCATAAAAATATTCGTCCAATCTGAACGAAAAAATCTTGCAAAATCTTCCTCGTCTTCGCGGTCATTGCGTCTGTGTGGACAAAAAAATCCTTCGAATATGATTCGTTCAACTCTGAAAAGATTTTTGATTTTTTGTCAACGAATAAATAGTCGAGGGCAAAAAATCATAATGACCGCGTACGGAAATTTAACAAAAAATCGAAACCAATCAGCCTCCGATTGGCTGACATGCATTCAAGATCGTAAAGTATCGATAAATGTTGAACTGGAAAGCTGAACGAAGAGCTAGACGAAACTCTATGTCGAATACTGAACGTCGAGTGACAAGTGAGACGCGAGGGGTTCGGAGAATAAAACTGCGAGAGAATGAGAGGTGCGAGGTGTATTCAGAGAAGACAGCAGAACTGCTCCGCTCCTGTCCTGACGAGTTCGGTGGTTTCGTCTCTCGTTGCCGTTCTACACCAGACGTAGGACAGGGAAGTAATAGATAGGTTTGTAATCCATCGAGAGCTCGAGGCGTTTGGGAATGAGATATTTTGGAATGATGGGCTTGGGGACGAGAAGACCGGAGCTCCAGATATCGGCAGTCTGCGAATGAAATGGCGCGTTCCATCTTTCTCTCTCTCTCTCTCTCTCTCTCGTGCTCTCTATCGGGCATAATGTACCTCGTAGTTTCCTCCATGCAATATTCCATCTTGCTACTTTCTCGCTCTTTGTCTCTTTCTCTGACTCTCTCTCTCTCTCTCTCTCTTTTGGGTGAGAGCACGTGCCCTGGGCGGTACCGAGGATACTGCCGAATCGGACCGCAAAATTCACTCCCCCTCGCGACGACCCAAACCCTCGTGAACATTTCATCGTGCGAACTTGTCAATTCGAAGACGGCTCTTCTATATATGCCTCTCTGACAATGAATTCGCCAGCATCTTCCTCTGATGAAAACTTTATACGGTTGAACGTCTTTAAATATTCCAAATCTCTCTAGTCACTGGGATATTGTTACTGAGAAGTCCCGGATGCTAAATTTTAACTCATTCTTCCATGTTGAGGCCGATCAATTAATAGGAACGAGCTTTATCAATATTTTTCATCACCCAGCAAATGTCTGTTGGATTTTCTATGAATTCGGGAAATCCCTGAATCTCTTTTGGTAACGAAGGAAATTTCTTGACGATAAAGATTTCAAAAGAAATAACCAAACTTTACATTCACCCATTTCCCAGAACTTTCCGACTTGCTTTTCGATTTTTCCGGGATCTCATGCTTTTTATGAAAAAATGAAAAACAGAAGGCACAGCCGACTCATGTGGTCAACTTTCCTTGATGACCTTCGAGAAGGATCAGCATTGACGATGGCGAGAATAAATTGTCGACATTTCCAAAATGAGGATCGCGTAAAAAGTTTACTGTTTTGATAACGCGCAGTGTCAAGAAGATAAAAAGGGCAAAAATCAGGAGATAACCAGAAAAGACACGAGACAGCTCAAATCGTTTGAGCCCTGGAGCCAGTTGAACTGAGAGAGCGAGAGAGGGTGGGAAATGTACCGAAATTAAATGGAATGCTGGAAGGTTCGATCTCTGCTCGTGCACAAGTGACAACAATGACGATCAGACAGCGGAGCGTTCAACTTGACGGTGTATATGTCACCCCGTAGTTGCGATTTCGCCTTAAGGTAAAACGAAGACTCGGGGTGGATGGATTTCACCCGCTGCCTGAGAGAGTCGTACCTCATCGTCTTTTCTCTCCTTGCCCTCATTTGAAAACATCCTGTCGGTATTTTTCATCTCGAAATCTCTCAATAATCGATAAGACCGAGCGATGGGAGTTGCTGATTCTTTCGTCACTCTGACTCCCAGTAAAAGCAGCGAAAAGTATAAAAGACAAAACTTTCCGATTTTTGCAGAAAGTAATGCACCCGCGGAAAAGTCTCTCCGATATTTAAGAAGAAGCGGAATAAGAAAATGGAAAGATTTACCACCGCCTGATCGTCCTGCAGGATGCTGAGCATTTGGAATAAAAGTCCTCCGTTGGTATATCTATATACATGTGTAAAGATATAAATATATATAACGCACCAGCAGGGTAGAACAACCGGGATGAAGCATTAGCAATTCCAATATGGCTGGAGGCGACTTTCTCGTGAAACAATGTCGAAGATTACTGGTCTTGGTTGGGAGTAGGCATATACGTATATAGTTATATGGATAATGGACCAAATCCGGAACAAACTCTGTAGAACAGCAGCGGGAGGATCAAGAAAAAAAAAGGTGGATGGAGAAAATACTAAAGAGAGAATGACATACAGAGAGAGAGAGAGAGAGAGAGAGAGAAGAGCGAGTACGAGAAAAAACAGAAAGTATGAAAGAAAGAAGAGACCGAGGGAGCAGAAAAAAGTGGATGAAGAGTAAAAAGGCGGTGAATAAAAAAAGAAAAGATTGTTAGGACATGTCCCTCGGGTGGGAGGGTGAAAAGCGCGGGCATTGAGGACAATCATTGTTCGACACAATAATATTTGTCACCAAAAATAACGCTCAAAAACCGCGAATAAGGAATAGAGAGGTTGAGAGGCGGCGGATGATGCGCTGTGGTTTGCGGGAGGATGGTACACGGATGCTCTCGACTATGGTGCAACGAGGGGAAGGATGGGATATATCCATTCAAACGCAGACAATGCGAGAGATTCATCTGGCTGGTGTGCTATACTGACTGGTTCGTCGGTCGTTTCTCTCGGGCTCGAGGAAACCTCGAGGAAATATATATCTATATCCACATCCCATTCCTGTGAACCCCATTTTCTATCTCTCTCGTTTTCTCTCTCGTGCTCTCTCCTCCTCACGTGCTTTTCCTTTTACTCTCACTCTTTGCCTCTTGCCAGCTCAACGGGATGTGGTGTTCCGGTCACCCCCAGCCTTTTCCAGCTACCCTCTTCCTCCGCCAACCTGTCACGAGACACGCGCCAAATTAAAAACTCGGTTTCTGTTCCGTTGCTCCTTTTAACGGAGATAGACAGGCGAAACCAGCGAAGCAGCCATCGAGCAACCGCGCACACCAGCACAAGCTATCGGATATCGAAAAGTTTTATCGCGAGTGAGCGCTCCTCTATCGCTCTGTCACGGAAGAGCCAGAGGGAGAAAGAACTACAAGGAGGAAGAGAAAACTACGGAGGATTGCTAGAGACCCTGCTTCTGAACATGCTCTCTTGGGTATATACGACCCAGAGGCCTCTGCAATTGCGAATAAAGGCACAACTTTATACGCTCCACCCATTCGTCCGTGGTGCGTTAGAAATAACTAGAAAACGATTAAATATTCAAGAGAGCCAGACAGAGAGAAAATGAGAAATAGAGGAAAAAAAATCGATCGATTCACGTATCTGGTTTGATCGGAAACTTCATATCCCGAAAGGAGTATATTTCGTAAAATTTCAAACACGTTCTCACCGTCATCTGTCGATGCACCGATTGACTAGCTCGGCTTTCCAGTGCAATCCCACGACGTTTTTTCAACATTTAGTTTGCTTGGGACTAAATAGCAGGAACGATTCAAAATAATTGTCAGTTTTGCTGGATCGTTCCTGCTCATTCGAGCGAATTGATTTGCTTCGAATTTCATATGCGAATTCAGCAGGAAGATGCATTCGATACGAAAGGCCAAATATTTTACGATTCGCATTCATTTTTCTACGCAAACTTCTGCGGTCAGCGGGTAAACCGACCAGCGATTGAGACAATTAAAAAAATCGAAATATATTTCATTAATTACTTTCCCTCCGCCCACTCTTCTCAAAATTAAATAACGAAGCAATACAAGTCTCGATTGATTTTTTTTATCGCTAAAGAAATTCGATGTCTTCTTATCTGGCAAAGTACTAAAAAAAAAAAAAATTGTCGATACAAAAAACATGGAACGTTCCGAGTTCATGGTCGTGGCTCGTCTGACGATATTCTATTTTTTCGATATTCATTCCTCATTTTCTCGATGGATTTTAAACGTGTATTTTGTCGTTTTTTCGCTACTATTGTTATGATTTTTATTATTATTGTTATTAATAGAGTGCATATACGAGAGAAGAATGTAATGTCCCAAGCACAACAGCTGAACCATCATATCGGGTCTCTCGCACTTAGCGAAATGATCAGCGAGAGAACAGAGGGCAATATCGGAATTATTGTGATTCCTGCTGCTCGTTCAGCTTCTGTTACTGCTCCTGGCAATATATTTCTATATATATATACATATATTTATTCATCTGTACGTATTACAGTGGGAGGAAGAGTTGGATGCCTCAGGGCGAGCAATCTATAGCAAGAAGAGACGCGCAGGCATTACTCCATCGAGCTCCGCGCTGCATGGATTTGAATATTGCGGTAGCAATATCGCTTCAGGCTCTAATAGTTACGCTCGCATCGTTGAAACACGAGCAACACACTTCCTTTTCGAAATATCTGTATCTGTGAATATGCATGAATGGATACGTCTATATGTGCGGCTCAACTCTCGAAGACGTATTAGTTGTATCTATAACAATATGTACATATATATTTACTCATTATATCCGGTTATTACAGACACACGCAGTTTGATCTCATATTTACAAAATTACGAAAATGTGTATAGATTTTTCGTTTCCTGGATTTTTACGAGCACAGCTGATTGACTGAACGTTGAATTAAAAAACGAGAAACATACGAAAGGAGTGGTCGGAATCGTAAATTAGAAAATGACTCGTGTCAATATCTTGCAAGTGACGAACGACATTTTTTTCATAACCTGTGATATTTTTTTTTCCACGTATTCGAGGGACGACGTGATTTTTTGTTCCTATCGAACGCAAACATCGTAAAAATCACGTCGTCTTTTCTGGCCTGAAAAATCCACGATGGATCAGAGGCATCGATGAGGGACACAATCAATATTAGAAGTGACGATATAAATAGAGGATTTCTTTGCCAAAGATTTCGGGCGCAAACAGCAGACGAAGGAAAGAGAATTTCGAGGAAAACGGTTTTAAAAAACGTGCCTGCGTGAGGTAATAATGAGAAATACGGAAGAAACAGGAAAACCTTGTCCCTGATCCATCTTATCTTCGCTTAGCAACTCGTATCGTTTTTGGCCTTCTTTTCTTCGCGGCCTCCGACGTTTGGCAAATAATATAAACACTGCACATAACCCTTGAGGCTGATTTTACTGTCAGTCTTCGCTCTAACNAGGCATCGATGAGGGACACAATCAATATTAGAAGTGACGCTATAAATAGAGGATTTCTTTGCCGAAGATTCGGGCGCAAACAGCAGACGAAGGAAAGAGAATTTCGAGGAAAACGGTTTTAAAAAAAAGTGCCTGCGTGAGGTAATAATGAGAAATACGGAAGAAACAGGAAAACCTTGTCCCTGATCCATCTTATCTTCGCTTAGCAACTCGTATCGTTTTTGGCCTTCTTTTCTTCGCGGCCTCCGACGTTTGGCAAATAATATAAACACTGCACATAACCCTTGAGGCTGATTTTACTGTCAGTCTTCGCTCTAACTATATCCATTAGATTTACGAGGTGAGTTTTATCACAAACTCTTTCACTTCCACGCAGACGCTCGATCATTCGAATAATAATCCAGGAAAATCCATTAGTGAGCAGTTATCTATCATGGTGAATGTTTCGTCATAAAATAATTGCATTCCCAGTGAATTCTCGTCATTTCGTCAATACTGTAATTACCTTTCACGTAAATGATGATTTTTTTTCGTAGTTCGACTCGAAGATTTCCGGGGAGACTCGAAATGGCTCCATGGGTGATTCGAGCGTATGGAGACCACCGTCGTAGGACGAAAAAAAATATATATAAGCGTAGCATACATTCCTAAAGGGGCACGTGTCTGATTGAGATGGAATCGGCAAATAAAAGAGTTGTAAATAAGAGATAAAAGAAGCTAGTAAGAACGTACGCGGGTGGCGATGGTTATACGAGTGAAGTGAAAAGGAAATTTAGTAAGAAAGATGGAAGGGAATCTGGGCGAAGAGGCGAGAGAAAGCAAGAAAGAATAGGACGAAGTGGCTGGTCGTATCTAGCCAGAACAAAGTGTGCTTTTATTGGGGGTGTAAGAGACCGCGCTGATGGCTGACTCCCTAGCTCAATAATCCCCCTTTCTTCCCCGACCCCCCTTTGCTCATTTATAGCTTATAAATGATTTTAACCCCCGTAAAAATGCATTAGCTGAGAGTCGTTGAATGTTCGAGACGTGTGTGTACACTCGAGCCTTGAGAAATTCCGTGATCCTGGTGTGTGAAGATTATTTGTCGAACAAGTGCATGGGGCGTCTCGAGTTGTCAATCGTGTGGTCCATGACTCGGAAGGGACTTGACGGACCCGTTCCTTGAGACTAACAGCAAAGCAACTCGTTCGTTTTCCAGAAATTGTGCAGCTCCGCGACGTTCTGAATTTTTCTTGGCGATTCTATTGGAAAATATTGAAATTTTTTTTTCGATTTGATCTGGAAATTCTTGTATTACGAGGGACTCGAGTATCGAACGATCGACGGATGCTCGCGAGCTTTTGCTTTTAAGGAACCATAACGCGCCAATGGAAACGAGAATCATGAGGGATCGTCGGATTTTAACGCGAGCGATGGGACCGTTCGCCATTTCCGCTCATTCCAAGTCTGGAGAATCCGGGGAATCAGGAATCATAAGAACGTTACGATACTCCGGGTCAACTGGAAAAATCGGTATGGCAACGATCATAAAAATCATAATTATCTTCCATAGTTTGAGGAATGTAACGCGATTAAAAAATGAATTGGAAATTTTACAGTTTTTGCCATCTGTAGCGCCTCCCAGAGTAGCGAACAATTAATGTTTTATCAAATTAGAGATAAAAATGGCAAATTTCTTGAGTAAAAGTCACGGACGCCATAAAGTGCATGGTCCAGAGTCATCCGATGAATTTTTACAGCGTCAAACGGTATAGAGTACAAAACGATACGATGAAGTAAAATCAGTCGGAACGTAAAATATTTCTTCTCAATATTCGATTCTGCACGATTGGGATCATGATGAAATTTTTGTATTTGATGCGAATGCGAGACGTTGAAAGAAATGCAATAATGTTAACATCGATTGGTTCAAGAGCGTGCTAATTATGATGGTGTCTCAGATAACAATGGAAAATTAATATTAATAACAGTAATAAGAAGGAAATATGAGGATAATATAATAGTTGAGGGCTTTGTGACTGAATAACTCGGGTATGCGATGTAAAAAGAGTGCATCACCAGTAGCTCAAGGAGTCGTAGCGGCATTACGTACTCAGCGTCATAAAGACGCGCTCTTCGATCGTAAAAATGTTACGAGCGTCTTATTCCGCGCTCGCGCTCACACTTCCGAGGCGATCCTAGAAATAAGCGAATAAAAGCGTGTGCGAGTGAGAAAGATGGCAGGCAATCTTTGCCGGGTGTGTTGTGAACGCGTGAGAATGGTAAGAACCGGAAATAGCGGTCTGCGGAAGTGGCCACGGGCAGCTTGTACCATATAGTTTTCTTTCTATCTCTCTCCCTCTTTCTTTCTTCGTTTCTCGTGTCGACTCCAAGGGAATGAGCCCATTATTCAATTGTTCGAAGTCTTTTCTATATACGTACTCATCAAGTGCATGTCGAGCAGCGACAGCAGCTCTACATATTTTACTGTTCGATCGGACTTAATTGCAGGCCGGTATATACAGCCAGGCGTTGCAATTAAAGTTCCATTCCACCGACTCGTCATTACAAACTTAATAATACATATTTTCATCGAAATACATTTAATTGACGATCGTTTTTCATATCCACTCGGTACAAGTTCTCTCATGCTTTCGTGGATGTCAGTATTTCTTTGTTTCTCTTTTTTTTCCACTCCTCAAGAACTTGTTTACAAAAGAAGCTACCTGGAGGGATACAATTTATAGAGTAACAAAGAATGCATTTAGCGACAAGCGCTGTTGACGATGCACCTAAAAGTCTCAGCCTCTCAGCGGTAAAATACACTGTAACGTTTGTTTGTCCATGTTCGCGCGCGCACCAATCTTCGTAGCGATGCTGCGATATTCATAGGCGCGTATATTTTAGTGCATTTATAATCTTGGTATAGCATTCTAACGGGAAGGAAATTCCTCATAAAGTCTTATCGCAAACGAACGAACAATTTCCTGTGGTAAAATGAATGATATTCGTGGGTAGACCCAGGTAATAACCGAATGCACACACTCCGTGTGATTCGCTGGCTTTCCTCCGGAACTTCGGGCTATAATAACTTGACCGGAAGAACGGCAATTAATGTTATCGAGCTCGAAGTCTGAGCAAAGAGTGCGATAGTCTCAAGAATTTGGATGTGAACTTTCGTCTCTCGCGGACCACCGCTCGCTTCTCTGCGAGACCGAAATACTTTTCACACTTTTCGCGCTCGGGTCTCGATTCAATAACTTTCCTCCTCGATTCATGGATTCCGAGTTGCGGTTTCGGATCGTCAATTCAAAAACTGACTTTGGCAATGTATAGAAAAAAAATGTTGAGCGTAAACGCGACAACGAAATATCGTAACTGTGAAAAGCGAGTGGCAGGACAAAACTTACGAAATCTGGGCTTGACGTGCGCGTAGTCTCGGGTTGTCCGAAAAAGGACAGTCGAAATAGCGTGCAGTAGAACGTGAAATCGTTTATTTGACGAGTAGAATGAATCCACATGTACATAAAAAAGGGTGTGTATGGAAAAAAGTGAAAAGCAGGTAAAATAAAAGAAGGAGCGTGACATTTGTGCTTGGCGGAGTCGCTGTATATATTCTGGATTGCGGAGTTTTGTTGACGAAAGAAAAAGAAGAATTTCAATTACAGCGGTAGAGTGTGTAGCCAACGGGGGATGAAGCGCATCGCAGGACAGTGGGGCCGTTACGTAACTTCCGGTTTCCATGGAACGTCCACCGAGCCCGCCGGCTCGTCAGAGCTTTCGTAAACGGTGCGCGGAGGTTCCTGCAATAGAAACATCAGAAGCAAAAGCTTTATACATGCATAGTTTGGTTAATGTGTGGAGAACGGGAAAGCCATCGTCGTCATCGTCGTTGCCGTCGTCTCCGTCGTCGTCGCCGTCGTCGACGTTCCTGTATATTTATTTATTCCCACACACTCACACTCACGCACAAACTTTGACATATATTTAAGGCTGAGAGTGTGTATGCGTTGTTATTCGTACATATGCACTTACGTATATGGTAATGTCGGTATTACGACGATGATAACCGAAAACGGTGGTTGGCAGGACAGGGGAACGCGTCACGCGATCCGTGAGTAATTCGCGCGCGAGCTGAGTGAGAGAGCAAGAGGAGGAGTCGAGGTCGAGGCCTGACTGCCTCATGCTCGGCAAATCCTCCTCCTCCTCCTCCTCCTTCTCCTCGGGCCTGCCTGCCTGTTTAACAGAGTGTTATAATCTATTTACGTTAACATTACCAACGTTTAACGTGGTTGCTCGAGCTACCGGGGTCAGAGAGAAAGGGGTGAACAAGCGGAGCCTCTGCGAGTCTCTTGTGTGTTTTCTCTCTCTCACACTCACATTTTTCCTCCTCATCTTTCTCGCTCTCGTCGTGCACGGGATGCTGCTGCCTGGGTGGCTTCTCCTCCGCGTACACGTTGTACCGAAAGCGCCTCTCGCTCGGGCTGCACCAGACAGCACTCAAGAATTGTCGTGGCCACGTTAGGGTAGCTTTTGCCGTATAACAGCAAAAGCGTTAATTCGGGAATCTGCTCGATTTCCTCTCTCTCTCTCTCTCTCCCTCGCTCTGTCATTCTCTTTTGCTCGCTCTTCTGCGTTTGGGTTATTACACGAGTCGTGGGGTGCCTTTGCTTATCCGATTGTGGTTACAGGCGTTCGTCAAACGTCGAATTTGTCGATTTATTAAAAACCGAGATCCACAACCACGTGGGAAACCCCATTCGAGAAAATTGATCAGAAATCTGTTCCATCAGGCAGCCCATTGATCATCAACAAATAATTCCCTTCGTTACAAATTCCTAACGATTTTTATTGTCCATGTTTTAAATTAACGAGCTCCAAAATAAAAAATGGCGCCTCTGCGGGACATGAAATTATTTGAATGCTCACGCAGAGTTCAGTTCAAAGGTCTTGCCCATCTAAGCGTGTTTGCGTTCAGCCGCGTGTACGCAACGACAATACGGGCTTAAATGTCCGCGGAACCCAGAATGAGAATCAAGTATCGTCCACTCCCTCTTTTCCTCCCCAACCTCCCTTTCTCGTGTTCTTGCTCTTCCAACTAACTGCTCAGCACAACAAGGGAACATACATTGTACGACGATTAGAAACAGTCTACCGAAACTTTGGACACTATTATCTGAGGGGGTTATGTCGTAACAATTATGAGGCTGCCACTCCGCAGAATCAAGAGCCGGGTTAACTCGTTTGTCGTCTTCGTCCTTACCTGCAGACAGAGAGAGAGAAAGCAGCCATAGCATCCGTGCACGCGGCGTATACATTTTGTGTGTATGTTCAGCGTATTCTATGTGACTAATCGTCGCTCACTCACAAACGAAATTTGACACAGAAATGCCCTTTGCTTTTTTGTATCACTTCGAACTCGCGTCATTGCTTATCGAATCGATACGATCGTTTTATCGATATGGAAATATAATGAGGCTTTACTGCTCGATAATTACAGGCCAACGAATGATTCGATGTCAATCATGCAAAGAGATATTCAGTTGCCAAATGAAACGTCTGAGAATCGACTAATCGATTTCCATTGTTTTCGCTGGAGGAACTTGTAGATAAAAATCCATCAGACATCGTGGAATCTGTAGAGAAAAAAGAGTTGATCGCGTTCCCCCCGTATGCGTAGATTCCACTGGACAATAAAAAGTAAATCCTCAGGCATATGCGTTCCCGGACGATTGTAAAATTTTATGGAGCCGCAAGAAACGAAGATGCTATCACAAACACCAAAATTCCGTTATCGGTGGTTCGGTGTGTACGAGAAAAAGGAAAAAGAAAATTGAGAGATATAGAGTGGCAGCCTCGGGTCGGAAGGACCATCAAGATTCTTTTACAGCGAAAAGCAACGGCGCATAATAATAATATTTGATTTAAAAAAATATAAATCCCTTTAGGTAGAGATTCAGAGGGAAAAATAGAAAGAAACCTGGCCACTCGCGCGATGTGTGGCGAACCGTTCGGTGCGTTACAGTAATATATACATTATAAGCGATAAGGGATTGCCGGGCGCCGCGCAGCAGGCCCGACAAATAAAATCTGAACAACCTGCTTCGTTGTTTGCCGAAGGATATCCGACATGTACAAATGCCGGTGCAGGGCGACATATTAGAGAGGCAAAGTAAAAAGAAAGAAGCTTAATATACAAACATAATATATACTCTTTAGATACTACACATATATCCATGTTACCTGCACACATACATTTTTACACGTGTATTCACAACACGATTTATAAATATGTATACGCCCGTGTACGCGAACGATAACGAAATAACTGGTCTCGTTGTGTCAGCGATTTTTTTCCTTCTTATCCTATCGTCGTGACATAAATTTTGAAAGAAATTTTTCCATCGGATACACCTGAGTGAGAAAATGAGTTTTCTGAATGTCGATGTCCCCTCTCGATGCGTAAAAACAATAACTATTTCCCTCATTGATTTATATCCTAAACCGTCAACGAATTATTTCCGTTAATTCGGAATTCAGAATTTAATCGAAGATTTTTATAATCCCGAGAGCAATGGGAAACGAAAATTATCTGCTTCACGTTTGTTTGAATAATTTATTACTTTGGGACGACCGAATTGCTTTCTATTTTATTTCAAATTGAAATTATTTCTCATGATGCTGTTTATTATATTTAACATCGAGCTATAAAAGTTCATGGTCGTCACTCCATGGAGAATTACATTTTAGGCATTTACAATAATTTATTGCACATACAATTTTTTTTTTTTACTACTTTATCAAAATGCTACCATAAAGTCCACTTTTTCGTTTATCATTTTAGAAAAAATGAATATCTGCATTTCCATCAGCTATTACGTGAACAGCAGGGAGGCAATCGTACCACGAAATAACCTGCGAATTTAGTTGTGACGTTTCTAAATAAATTGCCAAATAAAATAGTTCGACGAAAAATACAAAATAATTCTATGAACAATGGTCGTTGCAAAAAGATTCGTTATTTTTTCTTCAGCATCTTAAGAGAATGTTAAAAAGTAAGATTCGTTGTTTGAAATGGGTTTATCCATTTTTTTCTGCAAGTATTATATCACGTTGCGAGACTAGGGCACATGATGAGTTACCCTTTACTTTCATGATATGAGCAGCAGCACGTGCGTTGCCCCCGAGTCTTTCCGTCCTTGTCGTTTTCGAGGCAAAGAGCCTGCTGCTGGGCTCCCGAGGTAAAGTACGAGGCGAACGCACATGGGTTGAAGGAGGATTACCGTTCACGAGCGAGGGACAAAAATTACTCTGAACTGGGTAGACTGAAATTATATGATTCACCTGGTTCCTATTTTACGACGTTTATATTACACGAGATGCTGGAGCCAAAAACGTCCCCTTTTTTTGTCGTAGGAGTCCTCGCGTATTCTTTACTTTTTCGTTATTTTCTTGTGCTCCTCCGACTTTTCCGTATTATTTCGTACGTGGACCACGCAGTCGAGTCTGTCCGGATTCTCCGCAGCGTTTTGCCAGCACGGTCCATCCGTTGTTGCGTACTTCAAAGACGCTGTGCAAGAGTTAAAAAAAAAAAAAATAACGAACCGGACGAAAAGACAATTTGGGATATTTATTTTTCCGAAAAATTAAACTCCCCAGATAAAAGGGAGACAAATCTTCGACAGCTGCCAGACACGCTAACCCATGTCTCTGACGAGTTCCCTCACGCCCATTCAATCTTCAGACTCATCTGTTTTTCTAAAGTGAAAAACATGCATGTACGATCTTCCGAGTAATGCCCGCGCAGTGGCGAAGCTGCTGCTGTATGTTTAGTTTATGAAAGAGCGGCTCGAGTAGGCCCGCATTCTGGTTTATTTAGAAAGAGGAAACTCTGGACATCATGCCGCCTGGAGGATGGAACTTCGAAGAATTCAGGGTTAAAAAGTAAATATTGCAGCAAAAATGATAAATACTCTTTTCGACTGCGTTATCAAAATGGAGACTCTCGATAATTCAAGAAAACTCCGATCTTTGCGAGTCCCTTGAATGACTTGAAAAAATAATTGAGCTGCACATCAACGAACTGGCTAACAAAGCTACGCAGCTGTAATTTTTCTTATAGAATCAAGTTTGCGTCTTAAAATGTTTGTTTTTCGAGTAACCGCGTAATTTATGAATTTTTTGACAACACTAAAGAAAATCTGGTTTTAATTCAATTTGAAGAAACGCATTTGGTCCTTCTTCGCCAAAAGTAAGCCCGCAGCACCCTTTCTCGCTTGAAGAGATTCTCTACTGTCGCTAAATGAAGCGAACTTCCAGCTGAGCTTGTAATTGATTTTCTTGCGGTCTCGTGGCTGAGTAAAAGGAACACTAAAAAAATAATCTAACGAAAAAAAAAGCGAAAAAAAAATCCATGCTTTCTCCGACACCAGGTTGGGATAACATGGAAAAGCCCCCCACCCCTGCATTCCGTCTGACGGTCTATGTGTGTGCTCGCAAAAGAATCGCATGGACGCCCTTAAATTAAAAGCGTAGTCAGTGCCGGCAGCCTGTGTTTCATTTTTTGTATTATTTAACTCCGAGAAACGAAATAAGAGTAATCGTAATGGCGCAAGACTCACAGTGCGGGTTAAGGACAGCCGTGGAGGGGAAAGCTCCTCTCCGTTGTAGCGCACACCGAGAGAATTAAAAACGTCCGGGTGTCGCGAAAGAAAAGTTTCAACGACGTCGCTCTCGGGGTTCCCGGATTAATACCGGCCAGCTCGGAAGCTAACGTCATTGGATTAGACTGCCCCAGAAAAAAAAGATTCCTATACGCATATATGGAAGAAAAAAACAAGCGAAATTGTTTTATGCAATTTAAACAAATTACGTTATTGTAATTTAATATTCGAACGAATTTCTTCGAGAAGTTTTAAATCGAGCCAAGTTTCCTTACAAAATTTACTAACGTTCTGCGGACGAAAATTATCTCCAAAAACTTGTGGCAGACGTTTGATATTTACAATAAATTTAAAGTAACCATTTTTGGTAAAAATTTTAAAATCACTTCAGAACGTCCTCCTGAAAAAAATGCTTCATAAAAAAATAAAATCAAATGTAAAATCGTCTCTCGGTCTAAAAAGCTCTGATTTGAGTTGATCAATCCTTATGGGAAAAATTGTATCGTCGATTTAAAAAATAATCTTTAGGTCCTTCATAAATGAAAAAAAAGTCATTTTTTTTTTTATGAAATTGTTATGCAGCAGGATTCGTACGACAAAGGGACACATGTTCAGCTATTGCCGAGAGACAACGGAGAAGGATACTCTGAAACGATATCAGACACGTTTTCTCTTGGAAAAAATGTATATGAATGATAAATATGTTCACGAAAGGGAGTTCGGTTTGGATTTATTCTTTTTCTTCCTTGCTCTCGTATTTTTGGCTAATGCGTTAAAGCGCGGGTATAGTTGTATGGATCGTTGTTAATGGTAGTTATAAGGATGCATTAGCCTGATAAATAGTAATGGGTTTTATTGGCGGAAAATCAGAAGATATGAGGATACGAACGCACAGGGAATCCCCCTTTTCTTGTTCGTTCTCCAAGCACTCGCGCAAACGTACAGTTATAGTCATCATGCTCTCCAACTTTCGACCTTCTATAAATACATATGCGGGTGCGTGTATTGGTCATCGTTTTTCTTACGGGGTCGTTTTTGTACGTTAACGGACCACCACCCAGGAGCAGCCGTTACCGACCATAATCGTCCGGACATGGATCTCGAGTTTATTATATTTGCCGCACCATAAGAATCCTCCATTGGCCATTTCTATGAAATATACCACAGTCGCGCCTTATTCTTCATTCCCTTGGATCATTCACGCTCGCGTATGACGTTTTTCTTCTTCACCAACTAAAAGACCGAATAGATCCTCGTGACTTTTTTTTCATCCGATTCTCCTCTCGTTTCTCATATTTTAACGAAAACCAGAGCGAAGAAGCTTAATAAGACAGAAACGAAAACCACGTTGCTTCACTCTCTTCCATTCTCGATTTTCTTCTTCATTTCGTTTCTCGTGAATCAGGTTTTATTATCAGTAACGACGTGGTCGTAAAATCCAGTATCTGATTCAAGGAACTCTTTTGACACATTAAGGCAATCAATCTTGCGACCAGATTTGTGAGAAATTTTGTAACACTTGCCTGGACCAAAAAAGCGAATTTTTTTTGCCTAGAAAAATAAAAAAGATTCTGATACGATCATTGCAGGGAATATTCTAATACGAAAATCCTTACCAGTCGAAATCTCACTTAATCACTGCGATTCAATATTTGCCGACAATTCATCATCCAATTCACAAAGTGGCTGATTGTCGTGTAAAAGTTACAAAGTCTTTTTTATCTTGACGCGAAACGAGAGAGAATTTCATGAGAAGAGATGCGAAGCAGCTCGGAACCAGCGAACGAAGATTCGTCGTGCGTGTGATCCCTTATCGTTTCTCCGTTTCCCCGTTTCTCCCTTATTCTGTCGCATCACGCGCATCATAACGTGCATATGATATGTTGAGCGTTATGCCGTGGAAAGCAAAAGACGAAAAGGAATAAAAAACAACGGGAGAGAAAACAGACACGGAGAGCTACTTATCAGGACGCCGCACAAGTTTGCATTGCACCGTAAAATCCACAGCGTTATAAAATTCGTAGATTAGAGAAATGATAGAGTATAACGCTTGCGTCATATGCTGTTACACCTATAAATTATAAGCCACTTATTAAAAAAATGCATACACCGCGAGTGCATCGCGGACTCTTATCGCGGTTGGTGATAAAAAAAATAGCGTCCTGCGCGTATCGTCGTGATTCTTCGGGTATGGGCTATATTTCATCAGGCCTTGTGATATAACGTTGTATTTCGTCGCTGCGGTGGAAAAAAATATGTGAATATTTACCAAGAATATTAAAAAAAAAGATTTTGAATCAATTTTTTTTTCTTTGAGCTCAACAATGTAAAAAATACATTTGAGATTCATGGGAACGTCGAAAAATGTGAGATAAACATTCAAAGTGACGAGTGTTTTAGTAAAAAAAAAAAGTTATTTCATTTTTTATTGCGAGTAAGAAAGTTCCTCCACGTCAATCATCGAAGTATTTGATTCCTCGAATCAGCGGTGCGAATGTTGCGTAATTCTTTGGGTACATTATCGACACCTGAATTATTTTACGAAGCTGTATTGTCCTGGAATATATATACGTATTTATTTGCGATGGACCCTCTTCCGGTGGGTTCCCCCTTAACGAACGTTAACTACCCTTTGTCTTCGCGGACTACGAACGCGAAGCAGGAGAACGCGGAGCAGCTCAGTGTACACCGAGAGAAAGAAAGCAGTTATACACATAAGGGGAGGTGTTTTTGGCTAAGGGAGCAGGAAAAACCGAACGACTGGCCATTTTAACCCCTTTTCCTCGAGAGACATAAATAATGATCGCCGCTAATTTGGCTCGCCTGGGTTGCTGCGGCAGCCCTTGTCCATGCCAGCGAACGTAAACCGCGCAATTATAATGCCACCACATTAGAATTTATTCCAGATCCTCTACCACCACCATCCATGCCCAACTGCTTCTCCTTTGCAACCTTTTTCTGAAGCTTACATCCTTAATCCAATTTATATACATATATCTGTGTGAATATATTTTACATAGAATTTTTCTGCCTCGAAACAACGACAGTATCGGCGTGCACGTGACCACGGATTTTCGTCGTCGTTCTCTTGGAGTTAAGCGCTTTAATTAAATCAACGGGAAGGGTACTCGTCGTAAGGGATATTGAGCATAATTTTTGCCGCCTTGTAAAACGCTTACCAACAAAAAAAAACAACATTCTTTACGTTTATTCCGAGCTGAAGACGAAGCCTGAGGTATTCGAGGTGAAATGAAAAGTCAGAAATCAGACTCAGGTCCATAATACGTGCGTCAGCACCATGGACGTGGCAGAGTCTCTCTCTCTCTCCATAGCAACTGAATCATTCGGTATACAATTCGGTTTTAATGCTCCGCGGAGGCTGTCGCCTTATCTCATTCGTAAATGCAGAGGAAAGTAAAAGTTCGTTGCCTCGAAAATTCGAAAAAAAAAAACACATGGCTCGATTTCGAGGATCCACAACCCTCTTAAGTAGGCACACAAGGAAAACTCTTTCGACAGAAAAAACCTCAGGAACAAATGGTCGAAGCTAATTTCGAAGCAAGTTTGGGGAGTCGCGAGGGAACGCGGGCCTATCGCGCTTAGAACTGTCGTAAAACTTTGTTTACTACCGGTTAAAGTTTACAACCATTTGTATCCTCGCTGTCTACCTCTCCTTTCGTTTTTTTTCCAATTCCATTTGACGTTTATTTATTTAGCTCGATACGCAACGACTCTCGGACAAACTATGAAATCCCCTGCGTAGTCAATTCGTAAAAAAGACGGAATGCAAATTGTTGTCGTATAATATTGAGTCAACATTGATTCCGAACGGAAATGAGCGACTTGACTTTTATTTCGCTATCAGGACGATGCTGAGCAGTGAGGGCGATGGAAAAATGTGAAAAATGATGAAAAACTTGTTCTTACAAGCATTCAGAAATTTACTAGCGAGTGATCTTTCATATCGACTTTTGGAATACTCTGTATACATTAATGCGTTGAATACCGCAATTCTATATAGGATAACTGCTCATACGTAGTACAGCGCGGAGCGCCTGGCTGGCCTGGCATGGAGTGGCACCTGACAAACTCATTGGTCTGACAAATTGAATCATTCGCCGTTCAATTGCTTCGTACGGATATACGCGTCGAATCTGCTATCCGCTATTTGCCACCCTCGGCCTCTCTACCCTTCTCCTCCTCGCGCAGCCAGCACGTTTTCATTCACCTCCCTCTCTATATCTTGGCCCGGCTGACTCTGGATATTACCAGTTGGTGGTGTACACATCGCGTACGAGTAAAATATGGGCTTGTGTGCGATGCACACACTGTGTGACTGGCGCCGCATCACGATGCACATCGAATCCGCAGCCCGTGCCACGCAGCACACCCTCTTCGCTCTCATCCACACTCTCACCCCTTTCCTCACCCTTGCGCCACCATTTCTGTATCATCCTCCATACAACCGTACAATACGCGTTCCGCGTTAAACTTAACGCCTCTGCAATCCCCGGTTACCCACGTTTCACACCGAGATACATCCTCGCTTCGTGTGCACAGTCGCTTGTGTGCGTGCACACGAAACACACAACGCACATACGTAATTCACTCCCTCTCCACTCACCCCGTTTCATTTGCTATCGGATAATAACCCTTCCTGCAATTTTCAAGAGCACACTTCATTGACGCTGATACACTTCGTTCGCTCCTATAAATATTCATGTATCCCCACGCGCTTTTTCATCTCGCTATTAATAAAGTAAACGTTGGCATGAAAAATATTGGCTTTGCATTTTGTAGATTTTGGCCTTAGTCATTTTTTATTTTTTTATCGATCACGCCTTGGGGTTCTCGCGATGGCTGAACCGTGCCCAACAGAATCAACAAATTACTAATTACTAATCTATTTATAATGGGAGTAACTTGACGAAGTCATTCCTTATGATTACTGAAAAAGTTTTGAGTTTTCGGAAATGAACGTCGATACGATTTGAAAAAATAAATATAGACAATGCCGTACGGAATATCGTAGTGACAAAATCATGATTTACTTCGATGATTATTGCAGCATGCTGCATGAATCGCAATTGCACTGTGAAGATTCCTTGAAACGTGAAACACGAATCGACGTTCTGTTAGATATATTGCAATATGTTCGACTCGGATTTATTGGATCCGCACACGTCCACACGCATGCACACACATATGAATGTTAAGCTTGGATTGTGAATGGCGGTGGGAAATGCTTCGAGATCCGTTCATCTCGAAAATCGAATCGCTCCACGCGTTATGGAGAATGCCCATCGCGGTGGTGCATGGGGCAACTGTCGCGAAACGTAGAGACCGCGAAAGAGTAAGAGAGAGAGAAAGGAAAAGCGTGCGGGGGAGAGAGAAAGAGAGAGAAAGAGAGAGAGAGAGAGAGAACGGAAGAATGGATTGGTATGTATGAACGTTGCGGATGTTTCGGTGGGAGAAATGGATGCGAATGGTGAAACGAGAGACACGATGAGAGAGAGAGAGAGTGGGGAAGAGTGAGAGGGAGGGAAATCGTAGGCCGGGCATGTGACGTGATCACACGGTGTGTGATGTGTGAAATGGAGCACGGTAGCCGGTAATTATATGTATCTCCTCTGTACGTCCCCTATCACCATTTCTCAAGCCCATACAGATATACACAATCTCGTATATGCACACGGACGGGAGACTGCTGAGGTTTACTGCACTGTTCAGTACTCTCGTACATATGCGAACCGATGCAATAGTGCAACAACGGATTTCGGAACAGAGTAATATAGAAACAACGATAGAGTCAGCGAGAAAGAGAGAGAAAGAGAGAACGGTGAACATATCAGTATGTCGGACGAAACAGAGTGTACAACGGTGTTCCGCACATCGAGAAATCAACCTCGATGGACACCACGTGCGTGTGCATTGCATCCCCTACCGAATCGCCATGCACCTGCCTTCCATACGCTTGCTACATAAATAAGTGTGTATCCACACAGTGCGTGTATCCATACACGTAGAGATTCGCTGCATCATTGTCGGCGTCAGAGTTCGACCACCGCGAAATTGACCAATGTTCCGGACTCATCAGAATTCTACACTCTTTTGCAATATCTGATTCTAAACTTATTCCCAAGTCCGTTACGGTGATGGATCAAGGAATTTAATTTGGAATTCATTGGAAAAAAATCGATAAAGTTTGTCAGGAGATTTTTCGATGTTGGGGCAGTGATTTTTTATTTTATTAAATATTTATTTCCAGAACGCCGAAAACACGCAGGCCTTCGACCATAATCGCAACCTACTCAATAGGATTTTTAACTTGAATTTTAATTTTTGACTTGTGCCAATGGAGAGACACAAAGCAGAAGCGAACGCCGAGTGTTTTCAAGCGAAACGATTTCAATGCATCGAATGTTGTATTCATATACGTTGATACCATGTATATAACGAATGCCCGGGTGTGACTACACGGCGCCGGCTGCACTTGCAATACATGTGCAGCATGTACTGCAAGCCCCGTCATTCCTGGTTCTATCTGTTCAACGCTGTCGCCATCTCCCTCTTGCTCATTGAAAGAGTCGTCTATCGCACAAATCACACGGATTATTGACTGCTATTGTATCTCTGCCGCGTCGACGAGCCTGTTCACATTGTCTCGTGCCGCGTGCGGCGAAATTAAACGCACGTAAGAGAGGGAGAAAGAGAGGCGCGCGGATATGCACGGAGATGCATGCATATGTGCGCGTTATTATTCACGGGCTCCGGGATTATATCGGCCACTGATTCACATTCGCCCAATCCGCGGTGCATTCTGGTCTATCGCTACCACTACATTTCTCCGATCCCATTACTCCGAGTAGCGAAGTAAATATTCAACAAAATTACTCCATTTGAGTTAATTAATTTTTTTTATCGTTGTTTCTTTCGCGATGTGCTTCCGGATCGATTTGTTTCATGGATATTTGTCTTGCAGATGCTGCAGAAATATTTTGATCGATATTTCCAATTTTTTATTGTCTTGTCAACAATTTCGTTGACAATTTATTGGAAGCTTCTTGAACGCTTGGAGTGTTTCTTTGAAATGTCAAAGAGGACACACTTCAGAAGCCACGACGACTCTCCAGCGTACGAGGCACGCATACAGTTATAAACTCGAGCGATATCACAATCTTGTGGGGCACTCGAGACACACTCTCGCTCCTGCTAGTCTGCGCTATTACAAGCCAGGAAACGACTACCGTGTCTTGTAAAAGCCCTTCGTCGCCTGCTGGGTCGTTGGTGTAGGGCAATGTCTGCGAGACAAACTGGTCGAAACATCGTCCCTCGCGACACCGTAACTATGACGTGCACATCAGGAGCAGCATCTTAGCAACGATGACGACGTCGACGAGACGCTACAGTGGAGAGTCTGGCAAATTGGGATTAGGAGCTTTGCCCCGAGACATCAAGGCCACTAGGCCACTAGACCATCCCCCTTTTCTCTTCGTAACCCCACCTTCAAAGGCTGTTGCGCTGCTGTGCCGGGAAACCAGCAGTTTCATCGTTTGTACACAAAGACATTTTCTTGAACGAATCATTTCATCATTCCCTAAATATTTCTACGATTTTTCATTAAATTCATTTATTTAAAAAAAAATCATTCAGTATTCGATAAATTTTATTTTCATCCATTTTTCTAACTTAACTCTTCGCAACACACAAACTTATCAAATACAGAAGTACAACGACTCCCTGCCTAATTAATAATGTCAATTAAAAAAATTGTTTCACGAGAAACATCACAAACGTCAGATTTTCCAATTTGGTTCATCTCACGAGGAAAACGAAGCTCCAAAATTTTGAATTTCGTCCCCAGACGCATTAAGAATGATTATGTATTAGTTGTAACTCAATTATTATTCGTCTGACGAAAAAAAAACGCAGTGGGAGCTGCACCAATGTCAAGTAGTCGTTTATCTTGACCTGGGACAAGCCACAGGTCTTGAAAGATCGACAGACACCAGACCCTGCTGGTACTCCAAGTGGTCCTTGTCGACATTTTACCCACTTCCATGTTTTCAGTAGCCAAAATCCTGTGCACAAATAAACCATGTTTATCCCTGTATACGAGATTCTCGAGAAGTGAGATGATGCAGTATGTTTATTTAGGCAACGAACTCCATAAGGCACTTGTAGAAAATTCGGTAAAGTTGACCGGATCGAAGCTTGTCAAAAATTTCTCCAATCATCCTGATTACCATTTTTAACTTTTGCTTTCGTTGCAACAGTAAAACAAATTCGTCAAATTCTATTGATTCCCAAGTGCATTCATGGAATTTTTATTTCATAATTCAGTTTTTCCACTTTTTTAGTTTCTTTACGTAGTTCACGCTTTGGAAGTACAATGCCGTACGTAAAATCCACATGTAAATAGACTCGCGACAACTCCATATGTTACGTGCATATAAATATGAATTCCATAGTCCTATACTGCCCCGATTTGCACTAAACTGCACTGTGCAATTCGTAGGAAAAGCAGTGCGCTGAGAGCACGTTGAAAAATCCTACTCGTTCGTTCTTTTGCTAATATAAACTAAATGCGGCATCGGAAATGACTACCGAGTATTATTTATATGCCAAGTAGAAGCGTTGAACAGTTTTAATGCGTCCTCGTGTGTTTATATAGATATGCGGGGCAAGTTTGAACAACGCAATAACGTTATTAGGTGGCTGGCATCCGGTATAAATTTCGCCACTGCCATGGACCATCACCAGCTTCCATATTTCTATCTCTCTCTCTTTGTCTCTCTGTCTATCTCTTTTTCGTTGCTATGCTCCATCCCTATACTGGCAAATCGACCTAAAGCTCTCCACCCACTGGGCAAAATCACCCCATCCCCACAATTACGAGTGCGTGCATGCTGTCACCGATCGCATTGCATACTACGAGGTACAGGTTGATGCAGGAGTGCCGCCCATATAGTCGCAACATTGATTTTTCCAAGTTTTTCCAACCAACATTTCTCTGTTGAATTTTACTCGCATTTACGCTGTGAATCTTGAAAAGAATCAATTGGATTTGAAGGAATGTTTTACTCTCAATTCCGATTTCTTGAAGATCTTTCCGATAAAATCGAGCAGATGAGAATGTCGTGGATTTTTTGGTTCATCTGCAGCTATTCCAGCATCTTTTTTGTTTTTGTTTTGCGATCAAAATCTGCGAGGAATCGTAACGAAGCTTTTTATCAAAACGAATTGGGAGAATAAAAAATTGAAGGGATGAAACGTGCTGGCATGAGATTCAGGAGAAGTTTTTGTTGCTGTTCAATTTTCTTGGAACGATCTGTATGGCAGAGAATGCATTATCTATATATTAAATACAGAATCCGAGTTTATTTCGGCGGGTCAACGCGACTGCGCTCCGGGTCCTTGATAATAATTATTGCTCCAGCTCCACACATACTCACGTTGGAGGACCCATGGGTCGTGCTGGCCGGTGGCAGCAGCGTATCCATGTAAATAAAGGAAACTCTCATCCCGCACTCGCGATCTCGTTTTGCCTCGTTAATGAATATAATTCGGGAAGCCCTTCAGAGAATATGAAACATTTTTCAAAATAAAAATAAATATTCGTACAAAGCGTTGGCGAGTGAGCCTGGAGAATGAGGCGAAAGAAAATCCGAATGCCGCTGATACTCCGAGCCAAAACAAAGACCCCAGTCAGCTTTTCATTTATCGTTCGCTCGTTTCTTCATGTCATTTAAAAAAAAAAACACATGATTTCTCTTTTTGAAGAATGCCAAAAACATTCAGCTCGCTACGCTGCTTTTCATTTTATTTACATTTACGATTTCGTATAATAATTAACTTTTTCCTATCTTCATTACCTCGAAATTTTTATACCAAGAACGCAGCAGATGTCAAGTAGAAAAATTATTTACGACATTTTTCGGTCAGTATTGAGATCGTAACTTTGTATTAAAAATTTCGTACCTAAATTGGTCGAGACTGTTATAAAAATACAAATCGTTTCCCCTGTGACTTGAATTTTATTCGGTGGAAGGGAAAATCGGAAGTTGGAAATATTGAGACTAGTTTGATAAGGATCGTTTTCGAAATGCGATGAAATATCGCAACGGTTAGCAAATATCGTGTGCGTTGCAACAGTCCTCCAACCAACATATTGCGAATTATTGATAATCGCATCAATATTCGAGCGATTGTCAGTTGTAACTGTGCACCGGTCCGGACTCACCGCCCTCGCTCGTTCTGATAATTTATGCATGAATTACAGCGAGTGTATCGATGCAACAACCTCACAACCATAGCTGCACATTGCGCGCACCACGTGTATGGGTTCAACGCGTCTGCTAGCGATTAATAACGACAATAAGTAATAATGTAACGAGTCACAGAGGCGACGGTGCGTAGTATAATTTTCCGAGTGTCAACTCGACTGACGATTCGTTTCAAAATATATTTTTCGACTGCAAAATGCGGCAAAATGTTCTGTAACGTGGCTACGTATCGGAATTTTTTTTTCAAATGATGCAGTAATTATTTCGAAGTAGAACTAAAAATGGAGACAAAAATAATTGTTTTCCGAAAATTTCATGAATCGATTGTCATTACATTTTCAAATCAATTTTTTAATTATTATGGCAATTTGTGTTAAAAAAACGTGTAACAATCGCGAAAAAAAATAATTGGCTGAGCAAATTAAATAATCGAACACCCTGACACGTACATTTTGATTACATAGTTATTATTTTATGGATGGAAAAATATTCCTTTGCATGTTCAGCCAAGAACGACGTGCACGTGTTTGTAAAGACTCACAAGAGAAAAATGATATTTTGTGTAACTGAAAATAAATCCAGCTCAATCAAAAGGACACTGCGGATTAATGAGCACCAATTAAACCAGCGGGAAGTGATAGGAGGGACACATTTTACATTGAAAAGCAAGTATTCCCTGCGTATTCAAGCCACAAGATCGTTATTTCGATCGAGAGAATAAAATGCGTCATTTTGCTCACTTGACTTCTTCCTTTAGAGGATCTGCTATAGAATATCGTGTACGAGCCTAAGAAATCGTTTGTATCGCGTGTGTTCGCGGGTCGCTCGAGGTCGTGGGTTCGCTGAAGATGGCTCTTTTCTTCAGGGATTGAAAAAAGAGACATCGAGCGATAGGGGATGAAGATGAGAGGAGCGAAGCGATTTCAAGAGCTTCGCGATGTGTATATGGGTCGTTACATCACGACCTTTTCAAAATTATTTTAATTTTCAATGCAACTGCCTTTTTTCCATCGTTTATCAAACTGGACTAAGTGACATTTATTTATTTACTTTTAAAAAAAAATCGGATTGTATGATAAAAAAAGAGAAAAACAATTTTTAAAAATCATCAAATTTTTTTTACGACTGAAAATAATTGTTGGCATAGAAAAAATTTGATTCGAGGTTCTTGATTCGCTAATAAACGTTTTTTTTAAGCGAGCAGAATAAATTGAAACATCGATACGAGTTCACGAAGCCATCGAAGAGCCCATGCATACGAAGCTGCCGCGGCTTGGAGCACATCGGAGATGGCTTTTCTTCGTCGGGAGTGCAATCAGTCGTTATTGAGAGATGGTTGACGAGAGAAGCGGATAGCGAATGGGAGGATGATGGGGATGAAGCGAGAAGGAGGGTTGCTAAAGAATCGGGGGGAGTGGGAAATGCAGCAGCGAAAAGTTGGTGCCTGGCATACGATAGGCCAGACTTCTGGTTGGTGACATCGGGAGCTATATATAAGAGGGACGGGGGTTGGCGGTGCAAACGATGGGGGAGGAAGGATTTCGCGATACATTTCTATTGAAACATTGCTTCATTATGTCCGTGGTGAATGCATCAACGCTCACCGACCACGGCTTATAAGGTAAATTTTAATGAACCGGGCTGTTCATACGCACACTGTAACGTCATAGAGAGCGACAAAGAGAGAAAAAGAGAGAGAGAGAGATTGAGATGAAGAAAAATGCAAAAAGGTAAGAGCAATGGTGGCCGAGGGAGGGAAGTGAAAATGTGAGAATGAAACGGGCACGAATTGAGCACTGAGGCCTCGTTGACTTTCTCGCGGTTTGAGCGTGAAGCGTTAAATACGTCATTAGTCAGTATTGCGAAATAGGGTTGTTGGAAAGGGGTGGGTCGGTCTCTGGTCTCTCACTCAACCCTCCTATTTCATCTGCTTCTTTATTTCTGTTTATTAATTCAGGCATAGGATTGAACGTATCATTTACATGTACGTATTTATGAAAACGCGGACCCCGCTGAATTAGTTATGCACTCGTGCGCGATTCAACCGTTACGAGGATACATCTGCCCAAATGTTATGCCATATATTTATATCTACATTAATAATATGACCATATAAAACGTATAATTCATCCCCATAAATACATTTATTTACATGCTTTTTTATAGCCACTTCAACGACGCTTTTCCATTCTTCACGATGTTTACAGTAACTGCTTGCATATACGCGAGCATGCAGAGTCTTTCTCATGGCAACTTTACCAACCATCTGATTCGAAACCATCATTTTTTTTTTCTATTATTTTTGTCCTAGCTTGGAAAATATTCTTAGCCAGTCAACGGAACGCGGTGGAAAAATTTGGAATTAGACTAGAGTATCGGTAAAAATGACTTGCCATAAAGCTCCCGAAGGATCAGTTCGTGTTGTTGCGAATTCATGGAAAAAATCGAGAGCCTGTGGCATTCAAAATCGCAAAAGTTTTCGCAGTCTCGTTCACATGAAAAATCTTGAACATGCGTAACGTGAAAATATTGTACAGAGTTAAACTGTGGCGTGTGTGTCATGCGACCCTCATATTGCGTACATCTCGCTAGGGGTGGAAACATCTCAATCCACCTTATTCACAGTGTTTTTCAATGAGACGATGGTCGTACAGGACACTCCAGCGGTTGACGTCTAATTGGAACAGCACTGACTAATTTCTTCAAAATATACACAACTTGATAAATTATGCGACGGAAGCTTTTATTTATTTTATGAATATCTCTAAATCATGTGTGTGAATAAATTTTTATTGCAATGGCAATCCCACGAATGGAGCGTCGAATTATTTGGGTTTTTAATTAAAGCAGTTGGTACAAATTTCGACCACCATTGAAAGACTCACTTGATTTTCCTTGCACGTAATAATATTGCTTACGCAGTTGCAGTCACAGATTTATGGAAAAAATTTAAACAAATTAATTGAGACAGCTGGAGAATTTCTGGGATTGGATGGATGTCGCGACTGCCGAGTCGATTTTGTCAGCGGCATTTGAAAAATGTTTGCAAAGTAATTTATTAACAACGATGCGTTCGACGTTACGCAATCGACGTCAGGGTGATGACACGTTTTGCCACGTACTCAACGCAAGAGTACGTCCACGTATCCACGCTAGTATATCTATGGAGAAAGGATCGTATGAGCACAGATTTTCGGACTTTCGGTAGTTAACGCGGATAAATCAAAAGAGTGAAGTGCACGCGGCAGGAATTTCGGCATATTTATGAGGGCAATCCAATGATACACATTCCCGGTCGCGTTAATAGTCAATATTTCCATCAGAAGCATACCTACAACTCACGCCCACGAGCAACAGCATCAACGACGATGCGCCTACAGTGTCCCAAAGTGTGCAGGATAGAACGATACGAGTTGAAACACACAGCGAGCTTTTGGATGGACGAATGGACGTATCGTTATGTATATAAGTACGTAAACGAACGAACAAACGTTCTGTAACGGCGTTGCAAACCAACGGGTACTTTATGAGAGTTCAGGGGGTATTTGACAGCTCGGCCGACCAGTTGTTGCTATTTATTCCCGCATTACATTACTCCGTTACCGAGTCGAGTGTGTCAGCGGCTAATTTGCATTATAAGTGCACACCACCAACCCCCTACGTGACGGGTGCCCCCTCCCTCTCTCTTTCTCTCTATCTCTCTTTCTTTCTTTCTCTCTATCCATGCTCTCATGTCCTCTCACGGTCACGTTGATGTTATCATCGCTTGCTTATATACGTTATGGCGCCCCGTTGACGGATCGTCCGACGTGGATCCTCTCGTCGCGCCCCGTTAATATATATAACCCTCGAGCATGCACTCTCACACACTCGCCTCGTCTATTCGCTCATGGGGAAAGGGAGGCAGGGGCAAGAGGGCAAAGAGCACTCGCGTTTAGTGCAATAACGGTTTCCGGTTCTGTCACATCAGAATCATTGTACCAATACGCGAGAAATCTCAATCGTTGCACTCATTTGAAGTTTTGAAACTCGCTGCTCGAATTACTTGTTATTTTTCAATTTTTTAATTGCCGAGACATTTTCGAAACTTTTGTTTCTAAAAAAAAAATGGATTTGAACTCGAACTTGAAAGGAAAAACTTTCTCTAGCTTCTCTACTGTTTTTGTATTGTAATTGTAATTATTAAATGAATCTCATACACTCGATTGCATTCCTGATTGTGACGACACGAAAAGCGTTGTTTTTAAATCTCAAATGATAGTGCGGGGTGTTGCAAACGTTATAGCCTTCCGCATACGATGTTTCTGCACGTATGTACGAATGCTCGTGTCATCGAGAATGTATGGTATAGGACTCGTTATAATTACTACTAAATAATTTGAACCGCGACGAGTGGAGCGCTCAGCAGTGCTCCGAATGTCCAGTGAGCGCGACAGATGTAAATTGCATACGTTTTCGCACATGTTTCCTCCACTTTCCTATGAATTTCCCACGAGTGTCTGACCTCTGCATTCCAAGTTGTACAAGTGTCTAGTTTGCCACCATTTTTGCATAGAAATTCAAGTCCAACACGGCTCAAAGTTTTCGAGCTAATAAGAATTTATTGCGCGTTTCGCAAAGTAAACTTTTTCCCTGGCAAATCTGCTGGGACACATTGACGTGACGAATGTTGTTGATGTTCATTAACAGCATCATGATTATCATTAATATATATGGGAAATTTGTACAATGTATTTATTTGCATGATAATACTTTGTTTATTGATTACGAATTCTTTTCATTGTGTGGAGTTGGGTCACTCGTAGCAATGCCATTAAAAACATGAAAAAAGTTTATTTTGTTTCGATAAAAAACGATTCGTTAAGTCCCAAAGTTTATGAGGAATTGAAATCGACGTAAAAAGTTGTGCGAATGTCGCGTTGCACTCAAATTTGCATTAATTGAACGGATGAATATTCGACGATGTAGCGGGACGCAGACATCGGGATTATCCCGTCAATTTGACGAGCACGCTTCGAAGTATCTGCTGCTGCTGCCTCAATAAATAAAAACGTCAATCACATTTACATGTCGGAGCGCTTCAGCCGGCAAAGGAACGTCGCGAATAGTCGTGTGCGGTGTAAACACGATTTTAAGAGCGCTAATTACCGAATTCAATGACAGAAACAGGAAAATTTGAGAGCATGCTGGAAACGTTGATTAAGAGATGAAAGCAATGCTTGCACTCATTGCTTCGCGTATTTCGTTTGCCTTGTATTATATTCGTATTATGTCACACCTGTCTACACTCGAATATGCAAATATCAACCCTTCCTTTCCAGGCAAGTGATGAGAAGAAAAAAATAACAAAAAAATTAAAGAACAAAAAACAAATTTACTTCGATTTTGCTGGAGGATGAATTTTCCCTCGAAACATTATTGTACGGTCGCGCACATACACGCAAGCAACTTTGACAGGATTTGATATTTATTTTTCAGCGATGCTTCAGCTTTCGGGAGACTGAAAAATTTCCATAGACGTGTCTGTGCAACGGGAATGATGGATGGAGAAAATAACTCATTTGAAGATTCAGGGAATGCCACGTCGATAGCAGAACTCGAATATGGTATAAGCCACTTCAGCGACAACGCGTGTAAAACAACACGCATGTCCCAGCCTCCGATATTTCTACACGCGCATTATCTATATTTATATATATGCGGCATGCCATACGTGCTATCACAATATTTCGGTGGAAAACTTGAACATCGTTAACCCTCTCTCGTTCACTAGCGGCGTGCAGTCGCGAGAGCCCATCATCGTCCTCTCACACATTCGCGAGATCCCCTTAAAGTCCCCTCCCTCCCTTCCGCGTCCTTTTGCCCAGCGATGCTGCGCGTCCCCGCACTCGTATCTCCTCTTCACAACCCCCGCCGTGTTCCCGCACACACTCCACCCTTGCACATGCTCCCCACCACCACGTACATCGCGACCGCTGCACACCGGAAGGACGTAACTGACGTCCCTTTACATGGAAAATCGTCTTTTCCACTATCAATCCTCAAAGTACACACTTCCGGTTTTCCACATACGTGTGAGTGAAACGAACGAGCAAGTGTCAAGCCCTATGGGAAACTCTTGACACCCTCCACACTTCTATATCCAACAGTTTCTCACTTCCTCTCTCGCTCATCGACAATTCACCATCTCAGTCCTGCTTTACCTTCACCGACCGTGCTCTCTATGAATCCGTCCTGGCAAGTGACACCAAACAAATCTGCACTCACACCCACTCGTGTGAATACTAGCTTGCGATCAGACTATGCATTTTTTCCCTTCGAATCATTTACCCATGTAGGGTTTTACGAAGGGTCCAAGATCGGCCCAGTGACGGCAGCCGGAGTTTCAATCTTGGCGCGTTAAAGGCAGCCAAGCCTGGCCCAGTGACGGCTGAAGAACGGATGATAACTTCGGTCCGTCACTGGGTTTTGTTCTTGGCCCAAGAATGGGAATCGGTCGTCGGCCGATTGTGTCATCGAGTAATTTATTTATTGTATTTTTATTAAATAATCCTTATTTNGTAGGCTTGGCTGACGATAGACTGCCATTCATGGGCCAAGAGTCGATTTGATATTGGCAGAAATGTTCTGTTTTTATTAACGGCACCCAATGAACGCCCAAGGATGGGCCAGGATTGGCAGACTACACTCGGCAAGCCGTTCGTGGGCCAAGCATTGGCCCTGTCGTCAAGCTTGGCATTTCCTACACGGGTAGATGCTTATAGCGAGTTGCTGAATTAAGTCGAATCCGTTGGAACTTTCATTCTATACTCAACACCATGCAGCAGCTGTTTAGGGTTAATCGGTTCGATCGATGCATGGATATGATTTCGTTAATGTGTAATTTGGGAACAAATCAATTTCCAGCCTGGTCAGAATGACTGGATTTCAAGTCATTCAAAAAAAAATTACGAATAAAATTTGTTGTGTCAAGGAAATTTGACATTACCAAATAATTTCATTCTTGCTATCAAATTCCTTCCATCAGCTTGTTGGTTGAAATATAGCGACAATATTATTGTTGAATTATTAACAAATTTCATATTTTGTTTATCGCATTTCGTTGACTCAGCAAATTCGGTAAAAATACGCAATTGGGCAGTTTAAATGTCTCCGCAACGCGGAGTACGAAAAAATCTTACAAAAGAACGAAAAAGTATGAAATCTTAAGCTTGACATACTGTTGAACTTGATTATCGTGATTATTCAATGCCGAAGAATCGAGAAACAGACATCAAGGCACAAACAATCAAGGATAACGATTCCAATTTGGTGTAAACATTTTTTCGGCTTTTTTTGTAAAATAATGGCTGTAGAGAAACGTCACAATCAGCTGATCGCGCTGAAACACATAACTCTCGTCTTTTTATTGCTTTTGTGGGTAGTCAAGCGTTCAAAAGTATGAGTAAGGTAACTGCTTGTGTAGTCGCGAGTATATCTGAGTGAGAGAGAGGGCAGGCAAGAGTCCAGACTAATTCAATAATCCTGGTCATGGGGTTAAGCGAGGGGCCAGATGTATGCAACTGTAGCCGCAAAAATTGAGGCTGCGGGACGCGATCATTCCGTTAGTATCTCGTTCTTGCGGTCGCCTCGTCTTCCCTCATCGTGTTCGTGACGCACTTTTTTGTCTTTATTGTACGAACGCGGACCCCGATGGATCATATGCGGCAGAGAAATGTTACGAGGAATAGTAGATTTACAGGGAACTTGGTAAAAGTGCCGCCTGCTCTCTGAACATCTCATCCTCTGCGTCGCATGAGAGACGAAAGACCGAGCAAAAGCGATCGCGGTGATTTATCGCTGTTCGAGATGTTTGCACAATTACTGACGTTCTCGGCGCTCCCAACGGACATCCTCACCTCTCGAGCTCTCTCAAAAAATCAACGGGAAACGTAGGAATTGGAATTCCGGCTAGACATTCATTGCAAAATCGATGCATTTTCTTTAAATCTTTAAAAATTCGCGAAAATACTTACCAACTCGTAGACTAATGGGCATTGGTACATTTATTTTTGCTAATTGTATGCCGAATAAAAATTTCATAAGGAGCAACAAAAAATGTCAAAACTTCCATTTACTTTCGATAAAGATCGAGCTAATTGGCCGATAATTTTTTCATTTTTCCCCCTGCGTAAGTAATTATGCGACGATTACTGCGTAATCAGAAAAGTATGAATTTTTCTATTTCAATCAATAAAACGCTGAATGAGATGACTCTGCTGCAGTAAATCGGAGATCAATTCCGTCTCATCGAGTGGTCATACTTTCAGTCGCTGTTGGGTGCAGCAGCATCCGGGAAGATATGACGCTGAATTTCTATCGAGTGAAGGAGAGGCAGGGCGCACAAGATCTTGGAGTCTGTCTCTCACTCTCGAGCAACTCGCATCAATTTAAGTTTTTTCTTCATAAGCGGGAAGAGTCGCGCGAGCTCGAGCTCTGCTGTTGTGCACATGCACGGACGTACACATGCATACTGGGGATAAAAAGCGAGCATGATCTTACGATTGTGCGGGCACAAAGCGCCGACGTGCCACTGAAAACGTTGCGCGAACCGCAGGCTCTATCACTCTCTTTTCTACATCTTTTTCTCGTTTTAGTTACTTTTCTCCCTTTTTATCTCTGTCTCTCTCTCTCTCTCTCTCTCTCTCTCTCTCTCTCTCTCACTTACGACCTTCTGCGATTTATCTGTCGTCTTTCTTTTCTCGAGCATCGGATCATTCGACTCATCAACACGATTTCTCCTTCTTTTACTCCGTTGCACTTATCCTCATTTGTCGATCTCCCTCCTTCTAGACTATACCCTCAATTTTCCCTCGCCAACTCCTTCTCCCCTCCTTTCTTTCCATGACGTTTGATCTTTTACGTTCGCGCCGGTCCCTCTGGTTTCTTTCATTCCCTCAGCAAAAAGTGCATTATAGACCGTAAATGCTGCTACCAGATGCTCAATTCGTCGTTGCTCTTGAGCACATGACACCGAACAATACGATACGCCTTTTTATTTATTCATATTCACTTTCTATCTGCGTTCCAATTTAACAAATTCTTGTGTTTTTGAAATATGACAACGAACTTAAACATTATTGCTGGCATTATTCCAAGTTGAAAAAAAAACGAATTTTGAGCAAGCAACTGAATAATTATCGATCGTGTCGATTAATTAAAATTTGAAAACGATTTTAATTTAAAAAATAATATCTAGTGGCATGGATTCACGTAAAAGATGCGACGAGCAGCAAGAATGAGTGACAAAAAATGTTATAGTCAAGGCAGTAAGTAACTTCCTTCTCGGACGCGCTTGGTAATTAAGAAAACATGACAGAACGTGAAAAAAGATCATAAATTATTGTTTCGCCGAGAGTTTTATTGCAAACGTAGGAAAAAAAGAAAAGAGATCCCACGATCAGTAACTCTTTATTGGAATTGCACGTTTCCATGAGTATCTACGGTCGACGACGTCGGCATGAGTTTTCAAGAGACACGAGAGCTCCGTTAATTTAATACTTTTCGAGCAAAAATATATGAGCTGATGCCTATTACAGGGCAAAGCAACGATGCATGAATATTCAAGTGAGATTTGTCGAGTACGTTTACATACATGTATTATTTACTTGACTATCTTTCGGTCATAACATAGTGCATCAATGCGCAAATAATGACACGAAGTAAGCACGAAATTGAGCCGTCTTGACGTCGTTTGTACTCTGCGTACTGTGTGTGTTTCTAACACATACCAAAGAGATGTTGAATAAAGACCGACGAGAACTTAATTACTTGGCCCTTTCCACACACGCGATCTTACTCATCAGGCCGGAAACTGCACTTCGAGGTTGTACGTATTTATTTTTGTATCGTCGTGTATGTGTGTGGGGTGACTCTTCCTTTTTGTTTCTTTCTTCCTCTCCAGGAGAAATAAATGGGAGGAGAAATCGACGGCATGGAAAGAGTGTTATTGCACACGCAGCCAGCTTGCCCGCGATTCCTAGAAATGCGGGAAACATCAAATAAGATCCTTGGCAGTGTCCGAACGCTACATAATTATTTTCGATCCTTCAGGAATTGGCATGGACGTGACATTGACACGAAACTCTAACGACTCATCGTTTTTCCATCAAGGATGACCCGTCGACTGGGCTGCGAGGGCGAAATTCATTGTTCCCATTAATCCCAATAATTTATCGACGATGCTTCGAATAATTTGATTGACCTCCAGTTTGTATTTTTTTAAAACTGCATGCAGAATATTTAATGGTTTCTCCGAATCTTCTTATGGGGGTACTTTTTCCTTTCATGGGCACTTGACGTTGGTAACGTCATGTTTGACACGACGGCTCACTATATCGTGTCAAAAGTCGTAACGATACAGCATTTCGTTACAATTTCCTATTGAGTATGCGATGGTATAAAAAATCCATCGGACATGTAGCAATTATACAGATGCGTTTAAATGGACGCAACGAGAAAATAAAGAAGGCTCGAAGGGATATGTGTGGGCTGCAGATTGTGTTTTATTATGGTGGAATTTCAGGTCAATTGCTAAATTGATCGACAATTTTCATTCCAAGAATTGAAATCTTTATCTCGAGCTTTCGCGCGCGCGGGCGCACGCGGGCTGTAAGTATATACACATAGAAAGACACGCGTGGATGCTCACACGCTCGAGCGGGAGTCCGGGATCGTTACTCGAAAGTGCAAGATCCGAGACAGCCTCGTAAAAACGCCGGCAATTATCGGCGTCTGCTATTTTATTGCGCCGGCTCCTCCGTTTGTCGGCCCTCGTTCTACAATTTCTTCTCATTTCTCCTCCCTCGTTTCATCGACTTATTTCACGCTGTCGTCAAAGAGTACAAAGTAGTGGCCCATGAAATTATGGATTTTTGATACTTTCATATTTTTCGATCATTTTTCAACGTGTTCGCTTAGCACGTTCGAGTCTCTGCAAAAAAGAATCATTGGCAAATGGTCCAATTATCATTTGACTTTGGCACATGAGTGCACCGCGTGTGTCGTCACTTTTCGTTAGCAGATCAAGGGAGTTACAGGGTCGCAGCAAAGAAGGCAAGGAAACTCGGAGCGTAGCGGACGAGGCATATCTCTCGCTACAGGCAAATTAGAGGTTTCCAGTTTCGAATTTGATGGCGGTTGCTGGTTGCCGAACACATATGTACACACAAATATACACCTCGCAGTGTTTGACGAAGGACCGAAAAAGAGAGAGTGCAAGAGGAATAAAAGGAAATGGAGAGATGAATAGAGGGATTCGCAAAGTTACTGGCAGATGAACAAATGAAACGAAATGAAATGGTTCCTCGTAGTTGACAATTGAGATAAGAGAGAAAGAGAGACACAGAGGTGTGCGACGGAGGAAGCCAAGGCGAAGGATTGTTTGTCATTTCCACCCTCCCATCCGTTCGCTCTACTCGTTCGTTTCACTACTTTGTACATCCTATGTATATGTTCTCATCAAGTTAGACTGCTTATTTGCCTAATTGAGCCCAGCTTCCCCGATAAATTTCGACAAATCGTCCCCCTTTGTTTTACAAATTCTCAACATCGTTCTCCGTCCAACCTCGTTTGCCTTCATCGAAGTTTCCTCCAGTGCATCAGCATTATTGAGCATCAACCAAAAATAAAATCAAAGAAACTTGATAGAAAAACGTTTCCAAAGTGCAGCAGCTCTAAAAAAAAAAAAAAACGATCGGGTTCGTGTTTGAAAAAAAATCGCAAACCAACGAAGACGCTCGTCTGCGGAATATTAAAAATCCGGACTGGAGAACGAATGCAGTAAAAAGATCCAGGCAAACACGACAGCAACGAGAAAACGAAACATTTCGATATTTCGTTTTTCTCGATTCCGGAAGGGGATAACAATGTGTACACATAATCGGATGAGGGTTTTGCGGTATCGCGAAATGGTATGATGTAGCGAAGATGATGAAACGAGAGGAATAGACGATGCTGAAGGGGTGGTGAAAAAAAAAAAATAAGAAAAAAACATGGCTTGTTGAAGTGGACGAGTGTGGGAGCCGCGCGTCTTGTTAAAAGTAGCCTGCCTCATTGCCTCCAATATCTCGTAGTATCGTGCGTCTCCCTACATAGGTATACAGATTCGAATCCACCCTTGCTGCGGCTTCATGACGCTACGTGGTATGTATGTGGCAAGGGTGTACCTTGAGAATTCAGCATCTCAATAGCCCACTCAAGCTGGCGATGGTGGCACGTCATCTTGTTACAAGACTGCAGCACATAAAATTTTACAGACACTCAACAGGCTTCGTATAAGTCTAAACTCGAGTATATGTATATTAGTGGTTTAGTACACGCGGTGGAAAAGGAGAGTGGCGGAAGGTTCGCACAGGCCTCAAAGTAATGTGTATATACTCGAGAATAAAATGATATACTTGGCCGCGATCGGATCACGAATCGTTGAATCGAATCGTCAAGTGTATCATGATGATGATCATAGTCGTCGTATCTCGGGAGGAACGATATGGAAGGAATATAAAAAAGGGCAAAGCTTGGTTCTCGAAGTTCCATGACTACCGGTACTTGGGCATGAGATATTCTGCTGCTGCCATTTGGCATACGGGCGATTTAACGAGGCTCGAGCTGATCCTTCGCTCTGTCTCTTGTTCGTTCTCTTTACTAACTTGACATAACTCTCGCTCTAGAGACTGATTCAGCCTTCGCAGCATCCTCGCTCCTCATATTCACGTATACACGCACACAGGACAAATTCGCCTCTGGCTACTTATTTCGCATATCAGCTCGACTGGCGTAGAAAAATTTCTATACGCGGTTAACGGAGGGTTCTTGTATATAAAATGGAGAAAAGAGGTAGAGAGCGAGAAAGATGAAGCGTAGGAAAAACTTGTGTGGGGGGTGTAAAGTCACTGGTTTGTGTATCTCTGCGATATAACCTATACGGCGAGAGACGAATAAGCCGCGGCCAACACCTCAAGGCACAAAACGGCCGGGCAATATAAAAACGTGAAATATAAATCGCACGGGGGTATTTTCTTATCGTGTCTTCCTCCTCTCTCTCGTTCCCTTTCGTCTCTAGTGTTGTTCGCCATATGTAAAAACGAATAAAATCGCGAGAGCGGTAAGTTGCGTCGAGGGATCTCCCGGGCAAGGATACACACATCGTGACACTACGGTGGAACATCGCCCAGTATATACAGTCTCGGAGCCAACCCTCCCCATACACATATTGCCTGAGGCTGCTAAACAATCGGCCCTCGCACTCTCGCGTACTGGTCCAGTCTATTCGTATCGCTGCAGCTCTTATTTTTCTCTGCTCTTGTATGTTTGCACACAAATCCTCGAGCGCATATCGGCACACGAGAAAACTCGCCGAGTTTGTTTTCCCGACTTCTACACCCCGCAACCCCTCTCCTCACAATTATTTCTCTTTTTTGTCAGTTTGACATGGTTATTCTTCGTGAACGGCGCGGGACTATGAGGAGGCAAATTCGCTTATAATACACGTCACTGATCACGAGTCAAGCCTCGAGGCTTCTTTTTTCTCTTCTTTTCATAGTCACCCCCGAAGGACATCGTATCGGGCCAAAAATCGTCCGCAATCGACGGCAAGTTTTACTGCTCGGAGAAGCGCAAATCTATGGCCATCCAGGCTCAACCTCCAAATTCAGTTAAAAAAAAAAAGAGAATGAAATCTTCGTGAGCGAGTGATTGTTGCAAAATTTTTCGAGTGTCACGTTTCCAGGTGCTGCTGGCACTTCCGGAAATATTCTCGCGAATCTTGCTCGCTGTGTATTGAGTACCTGGCAACGATTTGCATGCCAAACAAGAACAACTTTGTGCATACTTTTCTCTCGTTCGCTAATCGGGGCACGATATTCCTCCCTTTTGCGACCCACCCTCGACGCGGCCGTTCCCTTACGCTCGCGTCGAGGTATCACCGGTAATAAAATAGCTACGGTACCTCTCGGGTAATTTTCCCGTGAATTATTTTGACAGTAGATATTTATGTCCATACCTTTGCGTTCGCTATTTTTTTTAAGTTTGTTGGTAATCTTCAGGGATCTTAACGAGATCGTTCCTTCTGCTTCTTCTCTACTTACTAAACTGAGTGTGGTATAAAGTACAGCTCACATATCGAAAGGAATATTGTTAATAATAAAATAACGAAATTCGAAATAACGGTGAAACCTAAAACAATGATGCCGCATTGAAAGAAAATTTATGCAGATTAACTAATGACCTCGAGGAAATTCGTCCACCATCGGGCGTCTCAGAAAAAAAAAACTCTTCTTCGGTTAAAATTTATTTATTTTCGAGATCTCATGAATTTTTCAAATCTGTACAAAACAAATCTCAAAATATTTATCTATGAAGATTGAAATGTTGTCCCGAAATCGTGGAAAACTCATGAAGAACCAAGAAACATATGAATTCAGTTAATATTTCGAAATGAGGTTCAGTAGCTGCCGATGACTCAATTGGAATTTTTTTTGTATCAATCCCTGTTCGTTAATTCCTCAAGCGGTTGAACCCCCTTAAACAGACTGCCTCGAGACTACCTTCGGTGGAGTTGAATGACACGTATATGCGAAAAGATGGAAAAAGAGAACCGGGCAAAAACATGGATCGAGGAAAAGATTTGCGTGTATATAAAAGATGGAAAAGAAGATGGGACTTTGCAGAGAGCAGGTTTGGTTGCCGGGCAATGGAAGTTTCGGTGGCGGTGATGGTGCGATTCGAGTCGTCGTATATATAGAGTTGAAGGTCCGTGGAGAGAGGACTTTGATAGCAAAGTCAAAGTGGCAAAAGGGAAGTGGATAGGTGGCAGGATCGGCGTATGTATATACACGTGGCAAAGTGGGAGTGAACGACGATGGCAATTCTCTGGTCGAGAACAACGCCCGGGTAGAAAGTAGCAGAAAAGCATATCAGAAAGAAGAAGGGGGTGGGCTGAGAGGGTGAAACTGGGAAAACGTTATATACAGGAGACGAGGTGTAGTCGAATAAGCCACACAGGGACGTAGAGAAAAGGAAATTGGATGATATTTCCCGCAACGATCAAATCTTATTGCCAATTGAAAGAGGAAAGTTCGCGGTACATTTGCCCGGAGAAATCACCGCGCTCGTCGCGCTAAGAGGAAAGGTGACCCAGCAAAAATAGCACTCCCGCGATTTGCCATCGAGAAAACTACCCCTCCCTCCCTTACAGTTACTCCCCAGAGCTCAAACGCGCGAGACATGGAAACAGACGTCACAATTTCCGCTCAAGCTGCCATTCGATAACGAGTCTTTTTTTTCGAAAGCCTCTCTAGGAATCCAGACAATTTTGGCGAAGGCAAGTTGTGAAAGTTGGTTTCAAAATGCCAATGATGAAAATTTTCAAAAAATTATAAATTACGACGATTTTTTAATTTTTTTAGTGCTCCACCGTCACAATTATTGCAGGCATTTTTTTTTTATTGTCCACCGTTTGCTATACAATTTTCTACCACATGATCAACACACTGGAACTCCATTATATTTGTCTAAAAGGACTCAGACTATAATATTGGCCAGATCATAGGAGTTGTGCATTTCCAGCTAATAATCTTCCATCCCCTTCCTCGTTTTCTCTCTTTGGAAAGATATCTATGGGTATTAAGCTTATATCCATAATTTCTTGTATAAAGGGATCGGAAAGGAGGCCAGCGTGCAGAGGGGATGAAATAATACGTCCAAGTTTGCCAGAAAAGTGTGTGTATAACCAGAGTCGGAAAAAGATCACGTAGAGGGTCAACCGTGTGGGGAGGTAATGAGTCCGAGAGCGTCAGCAGCATCTAATGTCAGGAATTATAGCATATTGCCAATAAAATCCGATGGTTGAACCCTCGTGGCCCAAAGTCCACACATATATGGGTCGATTGATGTGGGCAATCATGGTCAGGAGGTAATGGGGATCGGACTTGGCACGAAATTCCCAAAATAACGAGTCCAAGTTATATTTCTCCATTGGTAAGCTGATAATTAAAGAATTTACAACAAAATGTCAACATCCATTCGTACACGTTTTTGGGGAATATTGGGAGTCGCTTTGATTTCTATAGTTCCAGGCGTTTAACTTTTTTCTTTGCTCTTTTATATTTCTCAAAATAAAAATATCATTTACTAGTTAATAGTTACTGGATTTTTAAAAAATCGTAATTTTTTGTGATTTTTGAAAGTATCGTTAAGTCAACGAAGCACTTTTTTTTCTCGCCGACTTCCATTACCCCGTATCCATCGGTAAGCTCCTACGCAGATATAGTCACGCTCGCTGCGTATTCTGTTTAGGGGGTTGCTCGCTTTGGGGGAATGGTTTGCTGTCAGCTTACTGTAACGAACGTCGAAAAAACCACGTTTCGTCATAACGATCTCTTTTCTCTTTCGTGCGTTGTGCATCTCGAGCTTACACCGATGACATTATTGGTTATCGATAATTTCCGCTCCCGTCGCCCCTCGACTTATCATAATCTGGTTTACGTTACTCTCCCACGAACATCGCAGGATAATAACGTTTCCTTTTCCCCTCGTTCTTTCAGTAAATATAATTTAGCACGTCAACATATTTATTTCGTTAACGAATAATGGACATCGATACAATTTTTCGCACGTTACAACAAATGAAAATATATCGCGGAATTAATTGAAATTTTCAACAGAAATACGGAACGTAACAAAAAAATTGTGAACCGATGAAATTTTTAATTCGTTTACGATTCGATTGTTTTTCGGGGCATCGGAATTTTCAGTTTTTATCAATATTTTCATTGAGATTTTCAACGACGTCGGACGGCCGATTTTTTTAGACTCAAAAGGACCGAGGACTGAATGACTGCAAAAAATGCAACAATTAATTGACACGATGACCTTGAATTCAGTTGGTTAATCGTTAATTATTACTGCTGAAAAGAGAGAATTAGATTCTTGGCTTGGCGTCGCTCTTCCCGCTTGTGTCTCCCTTCCGCAGACGGAAATGGGTCCTTCCATTGGTTCGCCGGATTTCCATCCATTCCGGGGCATCACGAAACTCCGTAAACGAGTCATCGCTCGTCGATGGTAAGCTGAACGTTGCGGGTGCCTGTGACAATCCATCTCTATGCCCACAACCACGACACTCGACTATGTCGAGATTCACTTCTGTCCGACTTTCTGTCTGGAACGTTTCAGTATGGCACGGATCGATACGTTGGATTCGTCAAGAAATGCAACGATTTTTTCAAAAAATAGAAAGATTTACGAAGAATTTTCAATCAACAATTTTCTTGGTAAGAATTTTTGTCGTTATTTTCGTTGCTTTTAAAAATTACCTTTTGTGTAGATTACCTCGATTATTTCATGTTCTCCGGACTCGACGTCATCGTCGTCGTCCTCGTCGTCGTCGCCGTCACCGTAATGAAACGGAAAAATTTTACTGCCACTAGATCGCGAGCCTTCCACGGAAGTCGACGACGCAACCAACGCTTGCGAACTCGATCGTTTGACAATCGTCGAGCACGTTGGATAACTTCGAGGGCCTTTACGTTCCAAACAGTTGGACAAAGGCCATTTACAGCATTTTCCTGTATCCGTGACACCCTTCGAGCTGACCTTTGCCACGCTTTGCCGAACAGTAGTTTTCCATCGGAGAGACTCTGCTTGGCTTCTCAAAGAATCCTTCGACAAGGATCTTTTCGGATACAGCATTCGCAATTTTGAGGTTTCTCGACTGCATCGCATCTCTACCTCGGCTTGGAGCTTTCTTATCAGAGCCTCGTACCTATGTGGGTCAAGAGGGGACAAAAAGAAAAACCAAAAAATCGCATGAACAATTGGTCGAATCTGATTTTTAAATGTTGACAAAATTTTATTCAAATTCCAGGTTATTTGCATGAAAAGCAACGTCACTAAAGTTGAGCTTTTGCGTGAATAAATTTTCCAGGGGAAACTGCAAAAAAGTAATTTACGAAAAAAGCTCAGATACCTCCGTACGGTTTTATCACGATTTTTCTTGAACAGACTCATTTCTCGTTCCTTTTCGTGAAGTAGCAATTTAAGCGTGTCCAATTCGTCCGTTCGTGAGTCCTCGTTGTCTTTCATACGAGCGAGAATTGTCGCGTTCTTCTCAAAATCCGCTAGTCTAGCGACGAGATTTCCAATCTCCTGTCCGGATGTTCTCTCGAGTCTTCGTCGTTCGTCCTCCGATCGCGTCATCTCGTCTCTGACGTTCGTCAGTCTATTGTCTGCAACGGCTATTTCTTTGCTCAAATCTTGTGCTCGCTCACTATTTTCCATGTTCATCTTGACAACGTTACTCAAATCCGTTTGCAACGATGAAATTTCATTTTCTCGCTCGTGCACTTTGCTCGTCAGTCTCTTGATTTTACACTCGAGCGACGTTTGCGTCTCCGATCGTTCGAGCAATTGTCGTCTCAGTTTCTCCGTTTCCCCCTGGTATTCGGTGAAAATCTTAGCGAATCTCGTCACTCTCTCGTTCAAATCGTGCACGCGCTCCGAGTCTTTCTCAAACTTTGACATTTTTGCAATCAAGTCGTTCATCAGTTGGCTCTTCTCCGATAACTCTCTCTCTAAATCGTTGATCCTTGGCACGTGTTCCGTGTAACATTTCAGTGAAATTTTGTCGATTTGTCCATGCGCCACTATCAATTGGCTCTCGAGAATCGAAGTCTTTTCTTGACACTCTTCGAGACACTCGAAAGCACGGTTCTCGTTGCTTTCATGAATTTCCAATTGTTCCCGAAGCTTGAGAATTTTTTCCTCGTAAGCGCTCGAACGCAATTCCAACTGTTTTTCCATCTCGAACTTTAGTTGCCCGAGGTTCGACAAATCTTTCTCACGGGAAACTAATTTTTCTTGATACTCGATTATTTTCAGCTCATTTTGTCGGGTGCTTTCCTTCAGCTCGCTAAGAGACAACTGTATCGATTCGAGCTCTTGAGATAATTCGGTGACACGAAGTGTCTCGTGGAGATGCTCAGACTTGAGTTTGGTATAATCGATTTTTAACTGTTCCACTCGTTCCTGAATAGACTCGCTAATTTTTTTCGTTTTTCCAAGATTCTCAAAATTTGTTTGGCTCGATTTATCATCGGTCGAGTGACTCAAGCTGTTCTCGGTGCTCGATGAAATGACGTTGCTGATTGCTATGCCCGAATCATCTTTCGAGCATGATTCGATGCTCGAGCGAAAAACGTTTTCGATCGTTTCCAGGAAGCTGCTGTGCAGATTTTTCAAAGATTCGTCTTTTTGCAACGAGGAACGTTTGAACGAACCGTTCGAATTTATTGTGCTCGTTGTGTCTTCATCGACCATTGAATTTTCGCCCTCGATGATCGAATATCTCGTCGAAGAAGGTAGAAAAAAATCATTACTCTCTTTCTTGAATGTCGAGGACGAGAATTTCGTGTCAATTTCTTTTTCTTCAATCGTCAGAGATTCCTCGAGTACTTGGGTACCAATCGACTGCTTATCGATGCTATTTACACCGGTTCTATCGTACAGTTCGTCTTCCAACTCTCGTTGAGTCAATGACTTCAAAATCGCGTCTCTCGCCATTTCTGGAAGGTCCGGGGCAGTTATTTCCGCTTTGGTAATTGAATTTTGCGTCACTTCGAGTGAGTCCTTCTTAGCAACTTCCAAACACTTTTTCAAGCTCGCTATAGTTTTGTTTTTTTCTGTTATTAAGGTCCTGAGATCGTCAACGATATCGGCGATGTTCTCGTCGCTGAAAATGATTTTCCCACCAGTCTCATCGTCCAACAATTGTCGGACTCGCTTGATCACGTCCTTGGCCAGCGAGAGTTCGAACACACACTTGTTCTTGTCCGTACCCAAAGTCTCTAATTCTTCTTTCAGGTGTTTAACGGTTTGTCTGAGAGCGACGACTTCCGAGGTTATGCGAGAGTTGTCAGCTTTGAGCTCTTCGTAAGGCTCTCTCCCGTCGTCGAGCTGATCACCACCGGAAGTTCGGCGTCTTTTTCCTTTCGTCAAACTGTCGAATCGGTCGTTATAAAAAATCTGCATTTCTTCGACGGACCATTTCAAATAATCATCTTGTTCCTCTTCGACGTTTTTTATTCGCTTTTGCCATTTAGCCTCCATGTCTTTCATGATGCTTGCATGAAGACTCACCATTTCTTGGCGCGTCTCGTACTCCCTGTTCAAAGCAGCCTCCTGTAAAATCGTGTTTTCTTTTATCAGATTGTCGTTTAGTTCTTTGAGCTGTTCAATGTCGGATTGCAAAGAGTTTTCTCGTTTCTCTGAAGTTTCAATGAGAGCAACGGTCGTTGGTCTCGCTCGTTCGTGAGGCAACGAGTCTTTTGTGCTGGACATGGTTTCAACGTTGGACAATAGTTTGCCATCTTTTCCTGCATCGACAACGATCGTCCTAGCCATGGAGGCAAAAGTAAGGACGGCTTGAGTTTCGACAAAAAGATCCGGCGACGAATCGATGTTTACCAAAAAGCACAAATTCTCTTTTCCCGATAAGCCTCGTTGGAAAAGTCTCGTTAGTTTCGATTCGCGGAATGGACCAACGACTTCGACACTCTGTCTGGTGGCCTGAGAGTCCGAAACGCCTTGGAGACATCTGCCTAATACCAACAGACTCGTATTGATGTTTTTCGCTTCTTTGAGTTCGTTTCCAGCTGATGATGATTTTCGCGACCTCCCAGTTCCAGCCAAGTCACAGAAGGTCATCGTCGTCATCTCAACTTCTTCGGGGACACGCGCCTTCGTGTATTTCAACAGCGTCATGGTGAAGATCGCGTGGGATCGAGAACTCGCGGGATTCAAGGTCGTCGGGCCAACCGTCAATCGCGATCGACCGGCCATCATAATGCGATAAGCATCGAGACCAGTCGTTGCGCTAATCACTCGAGAGCCTTGAATAAAAGGACGTCCTTGCTTATCCATGACGAGCCTCAGAGGCGTGAGCTTTGTTCGCGTCTCCTCCGTTACCAAAAGATCGTAAATATTGTCGTTGTAAATCTCGACAAAGGAGAGCCAAACCGAACACATAGCTTCTCCATTTTTGCCACTTTCTTTTTCGCTTCCCATTGAATTTCCCAAGGAAGCGTACACTTCTTCGCAAATCGCTTTGTCCATTGATCGCGAGGCCAACAGAATCTCTCGTGCTTCGATCTCGTGGCTTCGTGCTGTCTCACTCAGAGCAATAACTTTGCAAAGGTTGCTCGGTTTGTACCAAGGCGCAAGCGTGCAATTAACACCGGAAAAAACAAATTCTATGCTTCGCGGTATAATACCAGGAGATTCTCGATTTCCATTGAGTGTATAAGTTTTACCAGAATTAGTGGTGCCGTAAGTCATCAGTGTAAAACTTTGCCCACTGAGAAATCCAGCAACCCGTGGTTTCACCATTTCTTCAAATAATTCCGATTGCGAAACTAGGGGACCGAAGATTTTGGTGAACCGAAACTTTCGATTTGCTGCTTCCGAAGGTTTCGATTTTTTTGGACAGCTCGCGCTGCCTTCCAAAGATGGAAACTTGGTCAGCAGGCTCGTCGAATCGGTCACGACGTAAGTGTCATCCTGCAGTTTTCTTATTCGCTTCAATTTTGTCAATTGGGGCTTTATTCTCAGATAGACGTTCATCGTTTGAGCTGATGAAATAATCGAGAAATTATCGTTCAAGGTGTCACGGGCCTCGTCGTCGAGGCACATTTTCATTGGTGTGAGACGAGGAATCGCCGAACTGGGTCGACGCGTCGTCGTTACATCCACCGGCCTCACGATCGATGATCTCGATGTTCTCAAAGACATGTCCGTCGATTCTCGCATTTTTGTTTATCGAAATTTCACTGATTATACCGATGAACACAATTTTTAATTGCAAACGTGTAAATATTATTACGGGATTTGAATGTTCAAAAAAACGAGTCAAAATCTTCATTCATAACCTCGCGAAAGTTCAATTCAACGAGCGACAATAAAATTGATAATTATAATTACAATAAATCAATAAATGGAAGTCTGAAGAGCTCGGAAGTTTGGGCTTGCAAGTTTTTAATAAAGTTGATAAAATTGTAAAACCAGCCGCGGCAAGATTTAACGATACGAAGATTGATGATTTCGTTGAACTTTGACTGCTTCAACCCTTTCTCCGCGTCTCTCGAGCTATCCAATATACGTCCCCCGATGAGGTCGTCAAACTTAAGACGCGATTCGCAATAGCCTCAAAACTTTGGGTTCACCATGGCATAACCGAGCTTCTCTGGAGCACTTGTCTCTCATGGAACTCGGGTGGCAAAAGTTACAGACCCTGACGAACGAGAGGGGTACAGAAGCATCGAAGACGACGACAACGACGACGACGATGCCGACGACAACGAAGGTGGAATTTCACGAGTTTCTAAATTTTCAAACTTCGTCAGCCACGTCGAGTCTTTAGCTACCGATTGTACGCGAGGAATATCGGTAGCGAGCATCGAGAGACTCACCGCGGATATTTCAAGGATACGGTTCGAGTCCCATAATTTTATAAATGTGATATTTCAACCGATCGATAAAAACGAAAAAAATCGTGACGTTAAAGGAATGACGGATGTTGGTTCGAGGTTACGGAGCACTTGCCGCTCGATCGAGCGGGCGTCAGTTTTTTTTCTCGATCTTCATATCCCTTTTTTTATTCACGATGAAAAACATTAAAAATGTAACTAACAATCATTGGCATAAAAAAACCATAAATTTCGACCGAAAGTTCGAATTAAATTAATGGAATCGCATTTTCAACTGTTGAATAAATCTTTTTATACATTAAACGTCGAATTTTCTCGGTCGCAATCACAATTATCATCCCAGTTTCTTTACATTTCGAATTACACAAAAATTTCTTTAAAATTAATTGTAATTAAAATTCTGTGTGAGAGATTATTTGCCGCAATGAGAAATAATTTTAAAAAAATGCAGAATTTGATTTAAAACTCCACGAACGAATGAAAAAATGAAAAATCAGAAAGAAAATTTTCTCATAAATTCGAGGCACTCGACAGAATTTTACGTAATTTTTATTTAAAATGTTCGGCCGTATTTTTTGTTTAAAAAAATAAAAACCGGAACCAAATTATTAAAAAACCACAAAATTCTGGGTTCAGATTCGTAATCGGTGACTTGAAAAATTTCCGAGTACCAAATCTTGAAATAATTGTACGAAAGGAAAAATGTGTTGCTTAGAGGGAAAAAGTTAATAAATGCAACTTTTGTGTGTTTCTATGAAGATGGGACTCGAGCTACCGATCGAGAAATCGTGAAGTGTGGTCTTGCCAGTCAGTAATTAATTCTCTGCCACTTACATTATACAGAAATAAGTACAAAAATGGACTAGCAAAGGGGAAGACAAAGTGAGATTGGTATTTTCTTGTCTCTTTTTCGTATTCACTGAGCAGCAGTATTTGGTTCTCTCTCGAAATATCTTGAAAGCTGGAAGTAGCAATTTATATGTGTGTCGTTTGGACCATTAAACGTAGCCAATCAAAGCTGGAGTAAATAGGCTTGCCGCCATTACGAGATGGAACGAACGATGTTATGGTATCGCGGCATCAGAATCTATCGGACACAGTCGTTCACTGTCCTATGGCTCTGTGATGCTGTTGCGGTGCGTTTGCTCTCGGCCTGGGTGCATGCGCGGTCCCTTTAACCTCTTCCACAATCGACTCCTTGTATCGACATAAGACGACTCCTCGCTCTCGTGGTCGCACGCCAAAGCTACTGTTCGTTCATCTGTCTCATTCTCAATTTCTCCTCCTACATTTCCTCCATCTCTGTCTCCGTCTCTCTCTTTCTACTCTCGCGTTATCTTCTTGTACTTCTCGTCAATTTCTCTTTTCGTCTTTGCCGCTTGGTTTACTGCCTCATCGCCCTCGTGTCAATGCGGAAATTTCGTACTGTGTAAGTCCGGAACCACGTTGTCAACTCTGGAATCAGAATTAGTAGAAATTTCCCATTTTCTCGTGCTCGTGATTGTGAACGATCGGATGGATTTTGTATTTAGTAAAAGTTCTGATCGCCTGTCGGCTACTTTGTTGAAAATTGATATCCCGGCCCAGGCTGGCAATAAATCGGTTCATGGTTTTGTCTGAAATCTCGAAAATGGTTGATTCCTCAGGAATCGAACGATCAAAATTCGTTGAAAACTCGTAGAGTTTTGATAACAATATTCAACCTGCTGGTGAATTCCGTATCCGAGCAAATTACGCGGTTAATAAAGAAAAGGAAGAGGAAAAACTGGCTGGAAGATTGGTACTCGGAAAATGTGCTCTGGCTTCGGGGTCGTTAAGTGTTTATGTTATAATGGAGACATCACTTTTGATCTACGACACCCGCGCCTATAACGCAAAACTTATAGCTCGTAAAAAGCTCGAAGAGATAAGTTCTTTTCTCGGCGAAAAAAAAAATGCGAAAGCTCTTTCCTCGCGCGCCATTTTCGACTCTCCTACTCTGCTGTCTTTTGCTTTATCGCGTATATCCTTTGGCTTCCTGCTCAGATGTTTTCTCTCTTCGGTTCATTGAGATTTCTCCTTTGCGTTGCGATCTTTTTTCTCATATCATCGCTGCTCCTCGCTCTTTTTTTTCTTGCTCGTTTTTTTTTCTATTTTTCTTCCAGAACTATATGCGAGTGTGTATTCCACGTACATGTGTGCTTACCGGCGCGTTTGTATGTATATACGAAACACATCCATGTGGTGTTTGTCCGATGCCGGTATGAAAAATAACAGCCGCGCCGCGTCTCTCGTATCGGGCGTTAATGCTTCTATGGGGATTGATGTTCTTGCTTTTATGGGTTATTTATTTAATACTGACAAATTCGCCTACCGCCAGAGCTTCGCCTTCACCTTGTGCTTATAAATATATATACAGACATATTTATCTGTATACATTGTTCTATATCGCTGTATCTTTCTTCACTCGGATTCGACCGATGCTCCGATACTGCCGCGCGGCCGTTTCTGGTCGTTGTTTCTTTTATGGCACCTTTAATGGCCTTGCCGCACAGGAGACAGAGCATCCATACTCCTAGCCACGCAGTAACAGCAGTACGTTATCCATATACTACATAATAGCCACATGGGGAATTTCACGTTAACTGAACCAGTCACTGGCGAGAATTTTCAATCCCAGAAATTGCAAAAAAATTAAAAAATCTTCCGAATTTTTGAAGGTACATCAAAATTCTTTCGATCAGAGAAATATTATTCTTCGGTCGAGATAAAAACTTTAACACTAAGTCGTCGAACTTTTCATTAGTGGAAATTAAATAATTTTTGTCGTTTGATGGATCATCATTCTCGTTGTGTTTCTTACAGTTTTCAGTCGCGAAGTTTGAACGTCCATACGTTATTGCCTGCTTTGGTAATGTAACGAAATTAAAAACGCGAACGTTGACCAACGTGCAGAGCCAGACATGGAAAATCCCATGGATACCATTCCCGCGATATTTCTCTCCTTTCGACGAATCAATGCTACTGACGTCGCGATTCTGACTAACGCACCACTCCAGCCTCATTTTCGCTTTGTTCGTGCCGCAATATTTCTCCCGGAGAAATTTTATTCGAGCGTAGAATTTCACGCCAAGACTATAGCTTCTGCTCCCACTGGCAGATTTTTTATTCAAACTCGAAATAGAATTAAAAAACGGTGGATTTTTCGAGATCGCGTTTGCAAATGCGAGATAGAGCTTTTTGCTCAAAGGTCACCGTGGGTCGGGATAATGAGTGATACAATTCGAATGTCTCGTAGTTCACGAACACTCAGAAAATATGACAGCTGTCAAATCTTACCGCGTGGCCAACGAGGAAATTCCGTCTCTTTTTATGGGTAAATGAGAAACGAAAATAAAAATGGACCATGACGACGAGCTTGATATTTTTAAATTGCTCTCGATGACGAGATTGAGGAGGATATAAAATGTCAAGTGATACAAAGGAAGGAGGGCCATCAGCAAGGAGACGCGTGTTTCTAATCAACTCAAATAATAATGATGACTTATAAATGCCAGCACAAGTGCCCTGAGCGAGCCAGCACGATGACAGAAGAAGAGAAAAAGAAACAGAAACCAGACTGATCCCGACTCGAGATTATGGGTTGGTGTGCTCTTCCATCAGCCAACCTACGCACTAATAGTTATTCCGCATACACGCCCATGCAGTACTCTCCACAACGTGGCAGTTTCCACTGAATATACTCGCAAAACTTTTTTATTCTACGTAACAAGTAACGTAAACGAAACAAAATGAATGGCACCGAAAATCGATTGGCATAGATACCCAAAAATAGATTAATTCCTGCGGAGTATGTACATTCAGAAATGCGAACAAATCATCGAAACATATGCTCAGGTGTTTCTCTATTAACCCGCAGTTGGCACGCACGTGAGAATCGGCACCACAGAAATTATCACTTTTCCAAATTCTCCTATCAACCGTGAAATACTTTCGCTTTATAAATATTATTTTTCGCAATCGAATCTAGTGCCATGGTATTTCTGAATATTTTGCAGAATTCTGGTTGTAAAATACTGGTGAATTATTTATACAAAACTTCGACAATCACAAAATTCAAATCGCACGGAATTTCAGTTTTTTATAACTTTCTGTTTATCGTAGAAATTCGATAAAAAGTTGCTCTCTCCAAAAAATTCTTCAACATTCTTGAGACACAGTTACAAACTTGAATTTCTTAATTTTTTGAAATATTTTATTTTCATTCTGCAATTGTTATAAATCTGGACTCACTGAATCGAACCCTTTTGAGTTGTTATTTTGAGGAAAGTTTTGCTCCCAGCAAAAAGCATTCTTACATCGATTGTAAAAGAATTTAATTCTCTTGTTGTTGACGAGAAAAAAAAAAGGCGGACAAATGTATCGCTCGACGTAGCAATTAATCTCGCTGCTAAAAATAAGTGCTCTCCGCGCGCGCGGCGAGACCCACCTGGTGTGCATTTCTTCATCAAAGATTGGGAGTGGAAAATCACTCGGGTATTCGAAGTTGCGCACTATGCTCTTCCCTAGACGAGCGAATATTCGGATGGAATGGAAGAGGAAACGGAGGAAGAATCGGGAGGTGAAGAGGACGAAGGAGGAAAAAGATATTACGTTTATCCATTTGTTTGCCGAAAGTCTCATAAATAAGGATCCTTTGAGCAGCGAGGAGCACCCACGATATCACTGTGCTCGCTTGCCTTATCCTGTTCCAGCATCTGTCTTACCCCAATATACATATACATCTATATATATAAATATAGACGAGATCTCGTTCTCTTGGGAGGGTTGCTCGTCTGAAGGATCGATCCATATAGCTAATATGCTTTTTCCTAAAGGATGCTTTCTGCCGACGGTATTACCAATTAACGAGATAGATCTGGAGATACGCGAAGAAAGAATTGAGAAGAGAACGAACCGGTAAAAGATTCTTCTATCGATGCTTTTCCGCCGAAGAATAATATTTATCTGTATCAATGAAATATTCATAGAGATATAATAATCGGAATACTGGAGACATTAATATCGATGAGTTTTGAGGCCGAAGATTGCGATCAAGCGATGATGGAATATCATTCTATGGGGTTACATATCGTAAAGGGAATTCGACATTTTTTTCTCCCCAGAATGAGTGGATTTCGTTGGATTATTCAAGCAGGAAATATCTGAGGAATATTTGCCATTAAGTTTGATCGACAAGGTGTTCAGGATAATTAATCGTCATCGCGCGAGTGTATCCACTTGCGCACGATACACTCTCAAGGACTTTGAACTCAAACGACGGAATTTGTTGGATCGTATAGAAGCGGAGCTTTCGTAGCTGCTAATTCCCATGAAATATTCGATTGAAAGTTGATCGAGACACCGGATACTTTAAGGCCACGTCAGAGGCTTCTATTTCTGCAATGAGGGGCATGGAACGATGTACGGGAGAATGGAAGAAGGTGGAATGAGGCAGAGGAGAGCATGCGAGAAAGACCGAGGGATGCAGTAACGAGAAGAAACGCGACGAAGCATCTTGTCGTTCTAAACAGCAACGGAGAAGGCGAACCGATCTCGACAACGTGGAAACGACGAACCCAAAATGACAAGCATGCGGGGGAGGATCGGGGACATTATAGGGGCGTTGCGAAAGCTGATCAAAGACGATGAAGCTTTGAAGAGGAAAATTGGTAAAGAGGGACTCTCTCTCGTCTCTCATTCCTCCTCCGGTTCCTCCTTTCCCATCTTCCTCCTCTTCTCTTTCTTCTTCTTCCTCACACTTGGGTATATTTATACATGTGTAGACGTGCACAACGTTACTAAATTCTTAAAGACCGAACACTGAACATGCCTGCGTGCCACATCCTATGACGCCAAAAACAGAGCCTGTTGACAAAAGCAAGATGTGGCATCAAATTTGTTTCACTATTGCTCCCCAAGACTAGGATGTCGCCCTATTTCATCGATAGCTCCACATTCCTATCAGTTTTAATACAAAAAAAAAATGATAAAAATTCCCCACGTATTTACGTGAAAAAATACGTGAAAATGTCAGTTTTTGAGATTTCGAGTAAACTAGAAATTTTTTTCACAAAGTGGCACGAGGTCGAAGTAAAAAAAAAGCGAGAGAAAATCTTCTGCGCTATAGCAAGTGGAAAACGAGAAAAAAAAAAGCAGAAGCAAAGCAATTTTTCTACCAATCATCGGAGACGACCAAAAGCCGAACGGTAATCAGTGTTCATTAGACGCGTGCGATACGCGATTTCTGGTGTATTTTAGGGCTTCTCCGCGTTTCCCCGTAGGGATCTTTTCAATAACTCTTGGTCGACGGTAATTGGTGGGTGACGATATCTCTTTCGGTCGGTGTTTTCTCAATTCTCTCCCTGTTACTCGCGCGCTTCTCTCGGATCCTCATATTTTCCCGTTGGGTGTAGAGCACCTTACCATTTTCTTCCATGTCCTATATCCGCGACAATATCGTATATAACAATATCCTGCGGACGCTTCTGTCCACTATAGATAGAGAAACATTAAGTGTTCCCTGACCTCATAGGAAGGCATTGCGTTCTCACCCCTCTTCGTTTCATCCCCGTCTACCAACACACTAAGAAAAACGTCACCACATTGGCCTCGGTCTCCGAGAAGGGGTGCTTCTCGCCTCTGATGCCTGTCCACCCGAAGTACCTATATATACCAATACACTTTTTATACTTTCCTTTCGGCCCCCACGCCTCACAGATGTCCTGAAGATACAGACTGGCTTTTAGCAGCGAAACTGATGGACAGATTCTCAACCTGCAGCTCATCATCAACCAACGACATTGAATTCTTTGATCAATAAAAAGAAGCGGAATCTTGTGATTCTCTGTCAATCGTGTACTCAACATTTTCATGAACTTTCGTTAGTTTGATTCGTTATTTGCAATATCAATGAGTCGTTAGTTTCTACCACAGCAATTGAATGACGTTCAACGTCATTCATTTCCGTTCGACTTTTCAACAGAAAAGTATCAACATTGAAAAAAAACCAGAAATTTTTTACCACTCAATCATTGGCAGGGGATCATGATGATGCAAAGATGCATGATTAGCGAATATCGAAGCGATTGTGGCTCTTGGTGAAATAGAACTCTGCCCAAACATGGAGAACCTCTGTCCGGGAAACGATGTTGATATACAATAAAGAGAAAGAAACATAGGGGAAGAGTGGCTTGGTGGCATCACAAAGGGGCTCGGATGGCAGCGCATTGGGTCATAAACGTTTATATTGCGCTCAGTACGCCAGTAATGCCGATATTGGCAAGTTATTGGTCGCCTTCTCTCTCCGGTGGATCATCACGTGGTTCTCTCGTTACTGGTATATATGCCATGGCCCTAAGGGCCGTCTTTCCGACCTGGCCACCCCGGCTACTACAAAAATACGTGGTAAAACTATCCACAAAATTATTGTGTTGCGTGTCTTCTCTGTAATCCTACGAAAGTATCACCAGAATGTTCCAAACGATCGACCACAAGTGTATTCGCTGTATTTCGATCCCAGGGACACGCTCATGTATCTGTACAGATACAGCCGCAGACGGAAAGTTTAATTGGAAACATCACGAGCATGGAACTAGAGAAAGACCGAGGAATTGGCGATATCGATGTTCTGGAACAGGTGGCCAGAACTATAAACTTAATGCAAGTTCTGCTTCTTAATTCTCCTGGCTCTGCATCTGCGCGAAAGTTTCCAATAAAATTACGTTCGAATCAATCTGCACGTGTGGAATTACGTAAGCAAATCCGATAAAGTTTCACTGGTCAACTCATAAAATTGAACAATCTTTTCTGCAATAATTTGTTCTTCACATATTTCGTTCAAATGGCCGATGGCTCTCGATTAATCGGTTCCGAAGATGACGAAGCATTTGATTGACAGAAAACCAAGTGCGTTTCATCAGCGATTCTGGAAGCTCGTAAACCTTGAACAAAAAAAAATATTTAGTCGAAGGAAACGATGAGAATCGATATCGTGAAAAACCTTGAACCAAGACCGAAAAAGCCGCTACTCTTGATACCAAGGCAGCTCAATGTTGGTTAAGCAGCCTGATCGCGAGTTAGTAGGTTCTTCGAGATGGCTTGGGCGATGGTCCATCCAACCAACACCACCGCAGAATCAACCACACTGTGAACGGGAGCAGGCGATAGTGAGAAATGTAGGAAACAGCACCGGTAGCCAAGCCGACTTTATGTCTGGACTTAAGCCGGTTATGGGCGCTGCCAATGTTATTTGAGATGGCCAAATGCACTTTGCCCTCGCGCGATTCGTATGAGCACTACGATACAGCGTCGTCTTTTCCTTTCGCACGTAAACTCCCTGATATTTTCTCATAAGAATCTCTTTTCGAGAGTTTTACGAGCCATGGTCGATATATATTCCGCTAGCCTAGTACAGTGTGACAAAATCGACCTGCGGACTTGATGGCAACAGCGATATTCGTCAGAAAACAAATTTAGTTCCTAATTTTTATGTTAATTTCGATTTTTATTGAATTTTTGGAAGTGACAGGAACAGGGAATGTCAAGAAAAATTGAGCAAATTGAATACACAATCATTTTGATTGAACATTCAATTCTCTGCATATTGAGAGACCAGAGAGTGTGAAAACGAGCTGGTAAGAGGGAAAGGAAGCCTTTGGTAGTCGTCGAGGTGAGAATGCGTGAAAAAACAGGTTGGGGGTGAAAAAGAGCGATTAAAAATTAATATAGAGATCGAGGGGAAGTGTCTGTTTCATTATTCCGGTAAATATTGAAAGGTTATCGATCGCAACTGGCTTTTTCATAATATACCCGGGAGCAATATCCGCCGAAGCAAAGAAGCCACAGATATTGGAGGAGCTGGGGGAAAAAGTTAACGAAAGATGAGAAGAAGTGCGAGCTTCATGAGATTGAGAGAGTGCAAACTTTTCTATCCCGCGTTTTTCGTGGGGCCTGTTGGGGTGCATGCCAAGCCGGTAATTCCCACCGTGTATTAATACCTCGGCAAGCTTGGGATTCTATAGTCCGCCCATCGTACCGAACTTAATGAATTCTTCAGCGAGATCAAACAGGAGAAGAAGAAGGAGCAGTAAAAAAATAAGAAAATTCACCTTTCGCTAGTTCTCGTTTTCGATACAGGAGTATCTTTGCGCAGACAATATCCATACGGAGAGTGACTAAGCAGAGCAAAAGCTTAACCAGATAAAAATCTAATTATCCTGCTCTCAGCCTCGCCTTTTCGTCAGAAAAATTATCAACCTTAATTTTTTAAATTGAAACCTTGTTGGAAAAAATATGTTCAATTTTTTTTTCTCGATCGAAATTTGGCCTAAGCCTTGAATACAAAGAATACAGCTGGTTGGTTAATTGCTGACTTATTGATCGGCCATTATTGCGAAAAAGTCTTTATGTCAAGTTTTAACGTCAAGTATTTGAAGGAAAAAAATTGAAACGTATGTAGTAGTCATTATGCCTCAAGCTCTGTTGTGAGTGAAAATTTCACTTCTTTAGACACTTGTCTATTATTTTTGAAAAAGTTACAATAGAAAATAATAATCCAACAATACAAATTAGAATAATGGCCCACTTACGTGAATTGCGTAATTCAATTTTCTTTCTATTTCTTCCAAACACACTTGTGTTTACTTTGCTTTCTGTAAGAACTGATGTATGACAGCGTTCTCTATTGTTAGAACAAAGTGTTTCCAAATTTTTGACTGTAATTATTACATTAACAACGGGTTATTGACATCCCAAACTCGTTTTTGAATTTTTCATGTCGAGTGTTTCGCATCACCGAGTATATAAGCTCGTCCTCGCCAGCAGTCCTCCCTAACTCGTCTGGATCTCAACAATTTTCACGTGTGATCAACGAGTGACCTCGTAAAACCGTAAGTTCACGATAATTTTTCAAATCAACTGATTCCCATAGAATTTCGTACTTCACTCCAGAAACTCAAAATTTTTCCCATTGCATTAAACCTGCATTGCTTTTCTTTTTTTTTTACCAACTTGATCAGTAACGTGACGTGCTGTCGATGTCGGTATGAACTGGAACTCACAGTAAAAATTTCGAGTCAATAAAAAAACTCAAAAAACAGTAAAGTGGAAAAAATAAGAATAAATCAATCGGAAAAATCAAATACGTAATTTTTGACATATTAAGGGAAGAAATTATTCACCAAAATCATTTTTGATGGTGCGGAACTTTAAACATTAGGAGAAATGGTGACAGTATTGATAACGCTTATGGTTGAAGTAACGATTCGTCTATTTATAGTGAAAAAACACAGAGACGAACTGGTATTAATTGGATCACCAGGAATTTGTAAAATACTGCTCATTCCGCACTTTTTTTTATTCCAGAAAAAATGATTCGAGTTACGACCTTTTCGCTGGCATGTTTGATGGTCCTGGGCAACGTGATAGGAGAGGACGTGGCGGTAGACCCTATAAAAATGTTGCCTTGATATGAATTAGCCGTATATATGACAAGAATGACAGTTGCGTGACCTTTCATTTTTAATCTAATTTTCAGTTGCCAGACACAGTCAACGGACGTAGAGAACAGTGTCAAGCTCGTGGACGTGAATTCGTAGGAGCTTGCATTGTAAGTTTTGCATTAAATGAAATTCCAACTCTCCCTCGAGTTTTCAAGTTCTGGAATCTTTTAACGATTGATTCATTGTAATTTTGTTACAAGTCACAAAACCTCGCTAATGATAATGGAATGGGATGCCGCTACCTCGTCTGTGCCGTACCGGTGGCTGTGCCCGCGACGTGGACACCGGTAAGATTTACCAAAGAGGGTCGTAAATACTTGACCTTGTTTTGACGTTTCAAGTTTGTATTTTAATAACAATTCGCAATCGTATGGAAAATGACGAAAATTAGTTACACTTGGTTCAATGGGATTCAATCAATGGGAATTGTCGTTTCGGAAATTTGACGAACTTGCGTTGACGACTATGGAAAAAATGTTGGACGATTCTTTTTTCTAACGAAATGTGAACTTTGGCAGTGTTGAAATGAGTAAAAACGGGAAAGAAAGGATCGAAGGATCAGATATAAAGTCCGGCATGCACAATTATAAAAAAAACGTTGACCTCGAATTGGCCAGAAAGTAAGGATCGTATTCTGGTTGCCAGATTAGCTGGACACGTGCTAAGGAAAAGCTCTTTTTTCGCGAATTAGTTGGCAACAGTTAGAAAAAGGATGGGATTTTCTTGTAGCTCATTATTTCAGGCTACTATTAAAAATTTTCAGTTCGTTATGCATTTTGAAACGTGCCGACACCGCCAACGCGAGTACAGGATTTAAAGATATAAAAATCAAGATTAAGAAATATAAATGTTGCTTCATTCAACAAATTACAGAAATCGAAGGTGAACACGGTCGAATACGAAGCACGTATGACAGGACCGCCTCTGGATGGAACCGAATGCGCAGCTGGCAGTGTAAGTAACTTAAATATCCTCAAGCTCGAAAATATTTGGTACAGTCGAACGTAAGAAGCATAACGAGTCCTTAGGTCTCGATTGACTTATATTTTTCTTTACCACTGTAAAATGAAGTTGAAGAGAACTTGATGAATGGGAAGCTGACCATGATTCACTAATTACCAATGATCGAACGTTACAGGTTTGTAGGAAGCGAAAATGTGTATTCGTAGGACTTCGCAACGTTCCAAAGCAAGTAGGACCTGGAGCCGAATTCCGGTGCCAGACGCCTGCCTATAGAGCGCTTGTCCGATATCCTCAACCCACAACCACAACCACAACCACAACCCCAGCACCAGCACCTACAAGAAAGTCAGTAATCATCAGCCCGAAAAAAAACCGAAATAACAGGAAACAGTAACAATCAACGGACACGTATTCACTGGAATATTAATTCTAAATTCGATTCAAAATGTTTTAACGTTATTTACGACTTGTGGATTAAAATGAATTCTACAACTATGAACTTGAAGATTCCATGTCGTTCTTTCTGTTACACTCTTCCATCCCTTCTGCCCTGGAACTCACGAGAGTTCTTCCAAGCGACCATTCAACCCCATCCAGTGTCGAGTGGATGGGCTTGATTTTTTGCGGTACCGTCACGAAAAATCATCAGGATACTGACGCCTGGAGAATAGAATGTTTGATACCACGCAGCAGTCGATTTCCACAACTCGAAAAATCAGAAACTGAAGATTCTCATCACACTGAACTCTTGTTGTCTTTTGACTGGCCCACGGCTCTTCCTATCATTGATTTTCTGACCTGGTCACTGCAGTGGGCACCTAGTATACATTTATAATTATAAACTGCTGTCGGTGTGCTAGAGACTCTGTTGAAAGCGTAATCGAGTGCTAGATAATGCGTGCAAGAGAGACAAATTCTCAGCAACGAAGTAACTAACGGGAGCAGCGGCCAATTGGTGGCCCTGTGGCAAGAAGATCGGCGAGACTGCATGTCTTAGGGTGATTGGGAGTTATGAGTCCTAAACCGTGCTCCAGGGCGTCGGAAGGACTTGACACAGGTCGGATACCGCCTCGTAAAATGTTATGAGAATTAATGCTTCTCCCCCGCTCGTCACTCCCTCAATACTGAATCTTCTCTGAATCTTCCCCCGGGGTTCCCTCTCTTTGTCTCTCATCCTCGTGTGATTTGGCGCCCTCGTGATTTCTCTCTCACTCACTGCTGGCGATTCCCTCGTCCCTTTCGTGTTCCCCGCTCCTTCTCAATCTATACACCGCCGCTTTTTTTTCTACTTTCCTTCATCTAGCCAACCTTCTCCATGGCCAATTTTATCGTTACTCTGTGACCACAACTTTCGGCTGCTAATGGAAAAGTCGATAGCCGATTGCTGGACACCGAGCCACCATCGTTTCGACCTTCGTATCTTTTCGCTTTCGCAACACACTCGTTCTAGTTTGGTTTTCCCATCACCGCATCGTCTCGAATCCGCAGTATCCAACTTTTTTCATTACCCATGCTCCTCCTTCCATTTAAACATTTATTCCAATTTTCTCCAAAAAATATATTCGACTGCGCACTCTAGCGATGGAATTTTTTTTTTTTGGTCCAACTTTCATGGAAGTTTTTCATCTCCCACGATCAATGAATATGATTAACAATTACTGCAGCAGTTAGTTATCAATCGATGGGGATCTGACTCGTTACTGCCAGAAAAATTTGTGAAAAAAAAATTTCTTCTACCAAAATTCTTTCAGCCCTGTCAAGGAAATATTTTTATCAAAGCGTATCGAGCCAACGACTGATTCTCGCCGACTGCGTAGTAAAATAGTGGCGCGAAATGAAATAGTGTTGATTGGTAGCGACTCAGCTAAGCAAATCGAGTGGAAATAAAGCATTTAATGAGGATTTTTTATTTGAGTTTGAGGCACGTGCAGAAATATCGTGAGAAGAATCGAGAAATACAATATTGATGCAAGCTGCTGGGCTATAAAATGTGGGGAATCGATAGAAATGGAACGAGCCTCAAGCACATGAAACTTTCGTGTGTGTAATTGACACAGTTGTTTTTAATGAACGCCTGTAATACGAGCAACGTGTGTAATGATTCCTGAAAGTGTTATACCCATGGTTTTCGTGTATGTATATATATATTCATAGAATATACAAATGCATGTATCGTTGTACTAATGCTCGATGGTGGCCTCATAAAGACGCCATGCATCGGCAATCGCTGGATGAGTGGAAACTTCCGGTCGCCCACACGCCGCACAGAATGAGCAGTAGCGACTAGTCGTAAGGCACATGAGCGGTATGAGCTCTCATCTCGAGTTATATACGTTATTAAACCTGTGTATTGCGTCCGTCAGTTTAGACGATGATTTAGTGGATGCATTGATTGGGTCGATCAGAGGCCATATCATCTCGTTTAAGTCTTCCATCATCGGCCAACTCTACTATTTATAGACGACGATGTATGCACCAACACGTCTATCCATTCATGTGCATATAGAAATTTACATGAATAAACTGATGTGTCGAGCAATAGTTCAGAGAGACGCGAGGATGATCGAATCAATTTCGTTTAGACGCACTACTGAAGAGAAAGAGAGAGAGAGAGGGAGTGAGAGGAAGAGAGGGGGGGGGGCTTATAAGAGTAGTGCCATAAACGTAACACACATGACACACGACCTCCCCTTGCCCTCGCCCACGCAGTACGAATGATTCGATCGCAATCGCAGTTTGAATTAGAGATCGAGCGTCGAATCGAGCTGAGGAAGGAAAAGCTGGTTGCGAAACGTCTTCAAATAGCTCGTTATTACTCATTCGTTTGTAATTTGTATCAATTTTTCTCTCAGTACTCGGAGTTTTCGCTTCGACACACACACAGTTTGTTTTGGCAACGATGCACGAACACTGACACTTTTTTTTTCAAATTTTTACATAAACAGTGACGTAGCGATTCATCGAAATAGTGGTTACGTACCTGACGGTACGGATTGGAACTTCTTGAGGTCATTTTCATGTTACAAGACACGAAAGCCCATGGTAAGCGACTCCCTTTACGATATTTTTCTTTTTCATATCAAACGTTGATACAGCTCCTCCAATATTTTCAAATTAGTGGGCCAATGATTTTTTCCCTGCTGAAACAAAAAACGGTCTTTGACTTGTCCATATTTTCATCAATATCCAAACTCATCCCTCATTCTTTACATTCTACGATGTGGCGTTACCTCAACTAGAAAACCCTCCCCATTTTTTCTCCATATTGTTCTCTCTCCTGGTATTTTTGCTCTTTCTCGCCTTCGCTCTCTCTCTCTCTCTCTCTCTCTCCCGTGCAGCATCTCTCATACGAAAGTGAATATTAGGATCCGTGTTTCTTCACACGGAAAATATTCGCTGATATCTCTCGCTCGTTCGAACGAAATATCCAACTGATGGCTGTACACCCTTTATCACCTTGTCGATCAGTCTCTCCACGAAGCCTTGTTTTTCTCGTACAATATCGCTCGTACTCATCTCTCGTTTGCTCCTCCTCGTCATCTCTATAAACTTCAAAGGCACACTCGTAGCTGTCGGAATGCATCTTTTTTATTTCACTCCCTCGTTTTTTGTTTGTTTCATCAGTGCTTATGAGTTTTCATGAAAGATACATATTGATTTTTAAACCATTCAGAAATTCGGCGTTGCCCTTTGACATCGTGCAACCAACGGGAAAGATTTCAAACAGATAATAAACGAGATCTCTTTCTTTTTGTTATCATTCCCACCGATAAACGTGTGTTCTTCGGAAATTAATGAAAGGCGAGAAACGGCGTTTATTCTTGTTGGACGACCGCAAAAAAAAGTTTCATTCGTGCTGAACGAAACTTTTCTTTTAGCCGCACGAGGTCATTTCAAAATGTCATAAAATATTCAAGGGCATCGAGAATGCATCATATCTAAAGAAAACTCGTTGGAAAAATGCTCGTAATCATTCGTCACAACATGCATACAGTTCGCCTGAGACGCAGCAATGAAAACGAAAGCTTCGACATCAAAGAGTTAATTTATAGTGAACGCAAAGGGTTTGTCTTTTCGCAATTCTATTGTGTCACGCGAAAAGCTAAAGAGGCTCGTTTAAGTATTTCCAGATGTTGAGGGTCGTTTAATGATTAGAAGACTTTTTACCTTCGCTTACGTGGACGTGCAGTAACGTTTTGTATTTATCGACCACGGCGAATAGTTCAAAGACACGTTCATCGCGTTAAACGATGTGATTCACGCTATTCTTTTTTTTTCCAGTGGATCTCGTATGTAGGATGATAGGGAGGACGAAGAAGAAGGACGTCGTTAGACTTGGTATTCTCGAAGGGTGTTCATTTTCGCACGACGAATATCGATGCAATATTAAGCATCAGCGTGCTAAACTCAAAGGATAACATAACTAGTCCCTAACCGTCTACCACACGTTGCGTCGTAACGACTTTTCAAAGCCCTCGGTGGACATGTGTGTGCACGCTATGGAGGCTCTCTTGCATTTTCCCATTCATTCGCTATACATATATCTCCGTCTCGTGTGGCAGCACTGTACGGCGCGATATCAGACTCCTTTACGACTGGTAATTGGCCTCGTTAACTCGTACTTTTTTACTTTATTAATATTTACTTCGTTATTCAGAGACGAGACGTACTTAATACCTGCGTCGATACACAAAGGTCTGCTTATCCGTGCTGAGTATTGACGCCAAGGCAAGCTGAAAAAAAAACTTTGCAGGTGTAAAAATTGACTTGATTTTTTTTTTCCGAAACCTGAAGCCTGCGAGAGCTGTTCTTGCTGAATTGAGAAACGAGTGCACGAAAATTGTATGAACGTTTCATATTTAGTGGATGCATTTTTTCATGCTCAGCGAAAATGGCGACGAGTGTCTTTAATTTAAAAAGGAGCAGATTACTTGGAATTATATTTTGTGTCCTTACTTCGGGGGAATTGCTACATCCCGAAAAGGTTTTGAACGAGCCATCATTTTATTTTCACTGACTTTTCGAAGTAATTGGACGAAGGTTTTCTGCGGTTGAAAAATAACACGATGAGAAAATTTCTTAAGGGGCGCTGTCACATCGGGGGTTTTCGAAATAAGGGCAAAGCGGTACCGGGAAAATCTCGAAATCATGTCCAGCTACATCGTTGCTTCATTTAAAATCGTCTCGGAATGCTCGCTCAACCATTATACGAACTAAATTCGAAATTTCTTATAGCACGCTTCTCTTGCAAATGCGGCGACCTTTAAGGCTGACGGTGAGTAGGTCAATTGATCGATTGACTAAAACGGTTACGATTTTCTGGAGGAGGAATTAAACGAATATTTTTTGCAGCACAACAGCGCAACTCCTCAATGTTTCGGAAATAAAAAATATTTTTTCTGAATTTTGTGTAAAATTGAAAATTAATTATTCGACGTATTCGATCGTACACTCGCGAATTCTCATCACCAACTTTGTGATTCGATGTCCCATCATAACAAAACGTAGACACTAGCAGTTGACGAATTTTTTGTGCCACTTGTAATTTTTTTTCCGTATGGAAAAGTCATGCGCATAGCGAGGTTAGCGAAGGATGAACTCTCACGACCCTATTACTGTTCTGTATTTTTTTTTCAAACGGCTCCGCTAAGCATTTCGTATTTATTTGAATGCACACAATACCATTAGGAAGTCTTTGCCAGCGTCCTCATGAGCCTCGTGTGTGGCTACCGGTAGGTATACGTACCCTTACAGAACTTCAACGACGTCGTCATATCGTCACTGCGATTCGAACGACACCCCTTTTTTCTCTGTGCGACGATAACTGTACCGCGGTACAATATTCCTATACGTATGAACATTAAAAGTGAAGGAAAAAATGAACCCTCTCACGTACGAATATAACCTCTCGACACACTCGGGGATGCAGTCAAATAAATATACACATCGCGTATATACGAACCGAACTTGAAATGGCAAAGTGTGTTTTCGTTCTTTTTCTCGTTTGTTTCCCGCACTTACTCTCCCACTCAAAAACCACATTTTTTCCTCCCATTTTTTCATTCCACCGCCGCACTTCCGGTTTATGATATGTGAACAAATTACAAGACTGCGCTTGCAGGAGTCTGTTGTTTTAAAATGTATAATGTCCTACAAGAATACGCTCAACTTGTTTGCGATTTTTTGACAGTGCAAACACAACGTTTCCTTAAACGATTCATTTTTTCTGCAAATTCACAGGACAAGCTATTTGCAGGACTTCTAAGATGTGCAAGAAAACTTGTCGTTTTCCTGGGACAATAAATTCTTGAAATCTTTAGCCTGCTCGTCGTCCCTATGGGAATGAGAGTGAATTTTTTTTTTTTTTTTTAAGAACTCTTTGACAAAATTAGGTGACTCCAAAATATGGAACTACCGACAATTACAAACTGCTTTGGACTGGTTGGTAGTATTTCTATGGAGCTAGACAACATGTGCAAGGCGAAATTTCAAAAGCGCGAATACGCGAGATGCTCAGCGGTTTTGAGAAGGTTCGAGGAGTCCGCATTTGTTGCATAATCCCCTTTACGGGAGAGAGTCGGGAGTCTTTGCCTTGGCAAAGGCTTGTACATGGCCACAGGTATAAGCAAGATATGTATACAATGATAGCTTGAGAAAAAGACGGTAATGTCGCGAAAGGATCCTCTTCCCTCTTTTCTACTCCCACCCCTGGAGTTCGAAGCCAAAGGGACCGCAGAATCTCTGTGCCTCGTAAACCCTTATCCCACCCTTGCTCCACACCAGCTTTCTCATCCTCTTTACTCCTTTCTCTACGTTCCCGGAAACTTTGTTACATTTTTGGTCAAGACTGTCGTACCTGCGTACAAGCTCAAGCAGTTCATGTATGGCGATCGTCAAGAGATACTGATGTGGATCAAAGGCATGGATGTCTCCGTCCAAACGCCCCAGATATGTCTGAACTATTCCGATCCAAATTGACCAATTCCTGAATTTGTTCCTGTGGTTCATCGTGACAACTGTTTTGATTCAAATTTCACTAAAAAAATCAGATTGACGTCGTGAAAAATCAATTTCGACAATCATCTAAAACCAATGATGACATATTTTTGGCTTGAGGAATTTCTCACGAAAAGTAAAAAAAAAACAGTAGTAAAAAGCTCGTGAACAGGATTTTTCAACGAGACATAGAAATCGGAATAATTTGAAGAATATTTATTCTCATACTTCAACGATTTACATAACAAAAATGGTACAAAAAGAATAAAGACGTTAAGGGAATTGTTTGGACTGAATTTTCTCGTTATACAAATCCCAAGAATTTTTACGGCTCATTGTATTCGGAGGATAGCATAATTCTTATAATAATTACATTGTAAATGTAAGGAACAAGACGAAATAGAAACAATGAGAATAAGTAGAAACGAGGGTAGTTTGTTCGCTTTAGCGAGTGAGACTGTGCCGAATTTATTTTTCATTCAGTGACGAATAAACAAAGCGTTGAAAATACTTTTATTTTGCTTGAAACGTTTTAACGGATTAAAGGAAGAAAAAATAAACAGATGGTGAATTAAAAAAATGATAATTAAAGCTCGACGGACAAGAAAGGAAACTCGACGGGTCAAACGACTGCATTCCCTCTCATTAATATATTTATATATTCATTTATGCAAATATTTATATATCTATATAAATGCATATAGATTTAAGTGCACATAGCACTCGTGGATGTCTTACGAACCGAATTATTCGTATTGCGTGCTCGACTCAACCGCACATTTATTTGTATGTATTTTGTTTGTTTTATTTTCTTTTCACTCCCTCTCGAAAATCCAACGAGACAGCACACCCCACAATGTTTATATATTTTCGACTCGAGAACGTGGCTCCGAACGTACTAACGTAACAAAGGTGCCGACGGCGAATTAAGAACGATATTTTAACGCTCGAGTTAATTGCATTATATTATACGAGAGAGCGAGTGAGACGAGGATATCAAGAGTCTCCTCTCTCTTTCTCTCTCTTCGGTCTCCTGTTTTCTCCGTTCACGAGGGAAAAAAGTAGAGAAAAATATGAGAAAACAACGCCAGTGGAAAGCAAAGAAAACGACGAGAGTACCTTCTCGTTCAATGCGAGCCAGATATTTTTTCTCGTACTCTTTTCCTCAGCATCCACTGATTTTGCTTCACGAGAAACAATGGTCGTGATTTTTTTTCCACCTGCTATACTGATTTTTAACGAGAGTCCAGCAATCATTTTTGTTTGAATTCCATCGACATATCAAATGGGAACAGGAAATACTTTTGTTTGAATTCGTTTTTTTTTTTTTATTTGCTTATGAATAAAAAGATTAAACGTTCGAGTGGACGAGCTTTTTGTGATTTTCCAACGACAGTGGACCCTTGAAGTATTTGTCACAAATCGAGCAGTAATAACGGTGTCTGTTTTCGTGACACTTGATGTGCTTTTTGAAAAGATCTTTACGCGCGAAAGTTCGGTCACACGAGGTGCATGGAAATTTATCAGGATTTGTGTGGAAAGTATTGTGGCGGGTAAGATTGTCCAGTCTGGAATAATTTTTAGTGCATATGTCGCACGTGAACTTACTTCGTTCAGAGTGGCAACGTTGATGGTAACGGAGGTAACGTTTTTGAGCAAAAGTTTTACCGCAGGCGCAACAAGCCACTTGGTTCGACTCGTCCTTACGCACGTTCAAATGATCCGTCAGTTGTTCCTCTGTGCTGAATTTTTTCTTGCAAAATAAACAAGCGTGATTGCTACTTTGTTTATTCCCTCGTAGATTTTCGAGAAACGACGAATCCGTCAACATCTTGTAAAGGAAAGTCGTTTTCAAATCGTTCTGGGTTGTTGGTAATTCCACGTTCGATTCGTGATCGTTTGTCGACAAATCAATCGCTTCCAGCTGAGCCTCGCTCGCTGTGCTCAGCAAATCCTTCGCTATGCTGAAGCACGAAGTATAGTGCTCGTGCTTGCAACGCGAACGCGTTGGCATCGCCAGATCCAGAGCCTCGTCGATCCCTGGACCGGAGTCTTCATATATCTATCATATTTAGGAAGTTACAATTATTATGACGGTTTTAAAAACACTTTTCATTCTTCGTTACGTACATTTTGTAAAAAAAAACAAAATGAATCGAAAGATTCGAAAATTTCCTTCATTTTCATAGATATTCTCATCCTTTGAAAAGTGCGAGCATTTTTCTAGGAAAATCACGATCCTCTTAATTTTTTAATGTCCTGCGACTAATAATCAAAAATGTACTCACGAAAAATTTCATTGAAAAAAAAATTGAGCTTTTATAATATTTCCAGAAAAAAAATAGTTATTCGTTCAAGTGAACGACATTTTCAGAATTAGTCCGGGTCAATATGACCCAGTGTATCGGCAAAAAGATAATCGTGAAAATGATTCAACGATCAAATAATTTGAAGGAAATTGAAAATTTTAAGAAATTCAAAGTTTTTCTACAAAAAAAAACAATGAATGGAACGTTCGAGAAAAATTTTCATTTTATGGCCTCGGCCCATTCGATTGAGCGGCAATGAAGAAATTAAATTTGCTTTCCGAATCGTTATTTTTTCACATGTGCATTTTTTGTATTCTAATCGAACTTTCAAATGTTTCGAAATTATGAGGAACGTGATGATTTATAAAAATCGTTTCACCGATCGACTGACAATAATTGAATGAAATAAAAGAATCTGTTCGCACAATTTATTTTCGATTTTGACAAAGTCAATATTTAAAAATTGTAGATCGACTTACCTGTTGATTGATGGGAACGGGTTCCATCGAAATTCCCAAATCGCCGTTAACGAATCTCAAACAAGGTTCGCTCCTCGATATCTTGGAATCGTAAGACAAAATATCGTTTTCTGTACCGTTTTCTGCAACGTTCATATCCACCGGATGCTGTCTCGGTGGATTTTTCACTCGCATAGTAATTCGAAGCACTTTTTATGTGAAACTAAAATATTTCGTATGTAGAAAAATAATAAGATCACTGAATGAGATGACGAGATGGAAAGCGATGTTTATAGGGACGCGAATGTGACTCGTTCGAACGAAATCGTTTGAACTGAAAATTCCAAAGGCTGTGGAAAGTCTCGCTCGTGCACAGCAGCTCTCTTTCTTATCGTATACACGTTTCTCATTATTCTCCTTTCTTTTGCTTTCCCGTTGGAGTAAACAGGCTCTGTGGTTTGCGATTTACCGAGAATTTCGAGCGACATGATATTGAAAGGTCGTACGAGCTGGACGGACAACGGAAAATCTCTCTACGTTGTTAGAGGCACATAAAAGCTCGTAGCAGTTTGCAAACACACGTGGACGATCGTCGAGTCACTAAACGATACCGAGAATCGTACGGTCGTACAAATCCTTGTAACCTTCGACAATACCTCAACCGATACATCGATACATCAATGAACAAGTAACGTACACTCGTACCATGTAAATTCGATTGAAAGAAATTTTCCAGCTGATCGCCAACGATACGAACAATTTGCTGACCTGAAATCTGCTAAGACAAAATTATCCATAACACATTCGAAAAGCCGGAATCATCAGCTCGATTTTACGTAATTTTACGAAATAAAAAACAAAATTGATTTTGCTGAACAAAATGAATTTTTTGACTGCAATGTCGAATAAAAAAATCGAGTACTCGATAATAATCACATAAAGTAATCACTTTCTTCGTACAGTTACGAATTTGACGTGGCCAGCAGATTTTTTGCTCGATTGTCGAATAAAAATGCATGTCAAAATTATTCAATTAATTAAATGAATCAGTTCAAAATTCCAGAGTTGGAAAACGATTTTTTTTTCATTTTTTGACAGAATCAAAAAGGTTTTGTGATGATAAATTAATTTAACGTTTCAACTATTATAATTGGGTACGACGTTTCGAAATAAATGAATTTCCATAACAATTGCTCTGGTGTATAGTTTTGATTTTATGATTGTTTTGATTACTGGGCTACGTGAATGTATCTTGAAGGACTGAAAAAGGCGAGTGGCTGTGAAAAATGAAAAGTTGAAGAGCAGCGAAGGGACAAGAGCGTAGGAGTAAGGGAATAAATACTTAAAGAGAGGAAAAAAATGCTATTGTCACGAGAATGTTTGGGAAGATGTCTCGAAGTGGGCTCTTGGCGACTTTGTCGTTAATACAACATAAGAAAAAATTAGTGAGGGGTTGAGAAAGGGTGATGTAGAGGATATTTCCTGGGTGGGGTGGGTCGGGGGTTAAACGAGGGTGAACGAGAATTTTTTAATTGTAGTCCACCCGGTATAACCCGAGCACCGGTCGTCGGTATTGTCATACCGGGCAGCGCGCGCTTTTCTTTATTTCCCCAGTGGCTGGATGACGTTATACATTTCTTCTCTGCTTCTCGTTCTGTATTTTTTTTCTTTAATTTCATTTCTCTCCCCTCCTGCTCCCACTTCTTCGAACGATCTTCTTTCTTGCCTCTTTTTTTCATCTCTTTTTCGCTGATATACATATATATGTGTTTTTTTTTCAACTACGGCAATGCCTCCGTCTTCTTATTAGCAAAGCTAATTGGAAATACAAATGGTTATTCACGGTGAGGGAATGGCTGGGCAAGGTTTTGCGAGAGAAGAGAATCGAGCGAGAAAAAGGAAACAGAGAAAAGGAGCCGCGACAGTATTTCGCGACAGAGAAAACGGGAGAGAGAGAGAAGGAGATACGGTGTCTCCTGGAGGAAGGGAAAGGGAACGTACTTCTGCGTATTAAGCTTGTATTTGCCCCGGATAATTAGGACTTTTTTCCCGGCCAATTTGGATGAATAATTGATTTCATTCGTTCTGACGTAGCTCTCTTGCAGCAACCCTCAAACCCCCTTAATATATGTACCTTCCTTCGGACTAAATCGACAGATTCATAACCTTTCCCCTCTCAGATTTCATGCACAAACCTTCACTTGATGTTGAATAAAATAATCGAATTATAATCAAGTTCCTTTGAATAAAACGTTTCAAACTTTTTTTTTCGTCTTCTAAGAAAAAAAAACATCAAGCCGAATACATCGCTAATTTCGAATTACGCTTTCATTAACCTGAACCTTCATGAATTGTTCAAGTCACTATTGATTGCACCAGAATCATGATATCGTGAAAAGATCTTCTAAGGAACGTGAACATCAAACAGCATGAATAAGCAGCGATCACAATCCATGGGGGTCACGAAAACCCCATGTAAAAATTCATACAATATGAACGAACTGTAAGTTAAAAAAAAAGCCGCGAGAGTCACGCCATTTTCCCCCGGATGTTTTATCTGGTGGATCTTGTTCGAAAGACAATCGTCCCCAACAATGAAAAAGTTTGAGATTAAATATTCAGGAGGTAAGTAGCTTTCTCATTTCTTCTGGAAAAATCCAACTTAGTAACTAACAGGTCAGAGAGACGATTTAAAAAATCTCGAAGGGTGTGAAAATGTTGTATGTTTAGTCGTGAACATTTGCCAGCCGTAATAATCTTCGAGGAGAAATAATTAGAGTTCGCGTCGGTGTTATGGTCGTTATCGCGCCCGAGAGATACAAATTGGATCCTGGCACAAAAATTGCCAAGTTTTTCTCGCCGGAATTGACTTAATCTCGAACGAAGGAACATTCGCTTACATTTCTGTGAAAAATCGTTTGAAAACGCTGCGAATCCCTTTGATCGATCTCGTAAAGTTAAAAGATGAAAATATGTTGGAAAAATTCGCTCCAGAATCGATGAAGGATTGCTTCGGCTATTGTTTTTTTCTTTCATCATTTTTATCCACCCTCGATTTTGCTACCGAACGAATATGCAAGGAAAAGTCGAGCAGCGAGCTCCGTGAAAAAATATGACTTTAATAAAGAAAAACGTGTGATGTACAACGCCCGCTAACTTTATGACTCTCGGAACTCTCTCCGTTCGGTCCGATAGGGGTGTATGAAAAACAAGTTTTTGAAATCAGGAGATTTCGATGTGAGCCCAGGGTATCGTCGTATCGGTATTCCAACGACCATCTTGGGAGTTTCATGCATATATGAGGCGATGTCCGTAGGTGTTCTAATATGAGAAGTCTAGCAAGAAAAATCTCATTCGCGTGTATCCTGGGACACCATAAAAATCGATCCTCCGAGACACTTTACTCAATAGACACGGAAGCATCAGTCGTGCGAGAGCACAAATTATTATTAAAAACTTGACAGCTTCGTACGCAAGTGAATTCAGAGAAATTTTCGAAAAAATTTAAACTCAAGTTTCTCGTCTACGAAAAAATCGTATTGTCCAGTTTTCATTATTTACCCGAAGACAGAAAAAAAACTAGTTCACTGATTTTGTGTATTTTATTCTTCAGTCGATTCGTGGATTTCGAGGGCGTTTTATAAATGGGCAATCCTCGGAAAAGTTGTTGAAGAGATTGGATTAACAATGCGAATATTTGAAGTGGTCGAATGCACGTACGACATATATCCAGAATTTGTATATTTCCATCAAATCTACTGTATAATAGATTTGTATATATAAATATAGAAAAGTACACCCTATATCTCCGTTGAGACTCGTATGGAAATCGATGACGCCCCGTGGGCTCGAAGTACAACTTCTCACGGGTGGATTGTCGGCTGGCCTGAGATGCCCGTAACTTATCCAGATAAGGGGTTGTAAAACGATGCCATAGCTATCTGCCAATACTGTTAGTTTCCCTTCACAAGCGAACTACATCTCGTTGCTCTCTCTCTCTATCAAGCCCGCCTCCTCCCGTCCTCCTCTCTTTCGCGAACGATGCTTCGCTGCCTACTACTATGAAATGCTGCCCTTTCTCACTCCGATATAGAAGCAATTCACCAGGAATTGATGCCATTTGAATATCGTCTCGGGTAAACTAGATACATACATATATCCAACGCGACACGATACTCCTATTGCCTATTCCAATCTCTCGCGATCTCGTTTACTTTGGAGGTCTCCGGGCTCACGCAATACTGGATATTACTGGCGTCCTGATAGAGATCTCTGGCAGGAAATCGTTGAATTTGCCTATTGGCTTATAGCTCATAGGAACGAATACGAGACTATCAAATTTTTCCTTTCTGCCAGCATTTGGGCGATTCTAATGCTCCGGCTCCGCGCTGTAGCGAACTTTGGGAGATAAATGTGTGTATACGTTTTTTTTAATGACATTTAAAACTTCATGATTCGGGAAATCATTGATTTTGACTTTGAATAAAACGTTTTTATGGGAATTTCATTCGTCCTTGATATGTCACCCCTTAATGGTTATTTGATAAAGATTCTGCGACAGAATCTTTGCTCGGCCTTCCCTCATCATTATTTCCTCTTCTGAGAGTTTTAGGATTCACAGTTTTTCTCACACTCTTCCGTCTGAACAGCAGCCAGCAGACGACGACCATTTGCCTCGCTCCTTCGTTCTCGCTTATTCCTTCTCTTTCCACACTTTGACTTTTCTTCCTATTGCCGCGTCAAAACCTCCGGATGTATCACTAAATCTGGTATGGGATGGGAGAGGCTAGCAGCCATGGGGATTCCAAGATCGAGGGACGGGGATCTCGCTCACTCAATTCCAACCTTGTGCAAGGGTGCACAACCTTACCCTAGCGTCACATTTCACTACAGACTAATAACTCCTGAATATTCATTTCGTGTTTCTCCTCCTTGTTCGCTTTACTGAGCAACTCTAATGCGACACTCACAACTAAAGAATCTCTCGTTTCAATGCAATCGTGATTTCTCACTTTTTTATTAATCTCAACTTCCCAGACCACTCGCGTTACTTTCCTCTGTTGAAAATCTGTGAAAATTGCAAAAATTTAAACTGATTTAGAAATTCTCAACTCGCCAAAGCGATTCACAAACATTCTTACGGTCAGACTGACGTTTTTGAACTTGTTAATATTCCGGAACCATGGCAGCTTCAAATGAACTCACTGAAGATTAAGGAGTTTGAGAGTCCCCGATTGATCGCTTTCGTCGCCAACAGCAACAGCTCGAATGTAACTTTTCGTCTATCGTCTCTCTAACGTGTGAACGAGGCCTAAAGCACATACCACTTTTCTCCGAGTCCTTTCGACGTGAGAAAAACAGAGTAGCCATAGCCGCGGAGACGGTGGAGCAGCTAGAAGGCGAGAAGAAAAAGAGCAGGCGAGGAGACGATTCACGCGACAGGAAAGCGAATGAAGGAAGAAATAAGACGGTCGTCATGGCAACTGTGAATTAAGTAATCAATGAATTATTATTGACATTGATGTCTTGGCTCCCTCTCCGCCTACTCCTCCCTCCACTACGTTCCCCTCACCACCACTCACCCTTCTCGACACTCCGTCTACGTCGCACGAGAGCGATATTTCAAGACTCATAAAGCCTCGACGCCAGAACGTCCCTGATTAATACGTCGGTACTGGATTTTATCGAATATTACGATATATATGTACGATCCAGTAAACAGGAATGGAAAGGAGCAAGGACGTGCAACAGAATGAACACAAATTCCTTCAAATGTTCGGACGAACCTGAAAAGTTTTTACAATTTTCTGAGCAAAGAAAAAAAGCCAGAAAATCGAAAAATCGTTGATACACGTTTTTATATTTTCCGACATCAACAATCCTTTGCTCATCCGGTTCCAAACAGTCCCATCTCTTGACGTTCCCCCATTTGAAGATTTTAGAACAAAACACGAACAAGCTCGCGAGCAAATCTCTGGACATTTCGATCAAGCTATGGAGTGTGTGTGAATTTGGCGAGAAAAAAAATTTCGGCAAATGTACTTCGGAATAATGAGACGACTGTAGAAAAATTAATCCGCGGATGGAATGACGAAGTAGCGGAAGGTACGAAGATACATCGGACAAACCGGGTTACAGTGTTGTAACTAGACGAGAGTGACAAATACAAAGAGGGTAAGAGAAGGAGCGAAAGGAAAGAGGAACAGACAATTAGTTTCTAACACACGAATCCGTTATATAATAATGTATGTATACGGAAGGTACACAGGGTAGCAGGTACTCGGAGTTTCGCGAAGCAGCGTGTGTCCTTTGGTCCGGTAACACGCGAAATTATATCTCCAGGTTTGTTATTATTCTTTGCGGATTATGAGAGGTAGGGCTCGTACCGGTTTTTCCGGAACAAGAATATACAAGTATATATTTTTTCTATTGAATGTGTACGGGGTTTGCAACAGAGAGGATCCGATTCTTTGTATAAAAATCAGAAGAGCACATCCTACGGTAGAGCGGTGTGTTGGTAGACACAGAAGGAGAACACGAATTAAAATTTTACAACGACAACTGACAATCGCGAATTTACCCCCCTTGTACTCACTTTCAACCCTCTCCTTCCTTCCCGTTCGGAGCTTGTACGTTCTTTCTACGTTGCCTAACCGGTGGCCGAGAACATGCGTCCGCCGTACAAAGCGAACCGCACAAACCGCGGCATCAACGCCAGAAAAGCAGCAGCAGCCTCCGGCGAGCCTCCATTGTCTCTTCGCGGTGACCTCTCGTTTTTTTCTCATGTTTCCCACCCATCCTCCTACCCTCTCTTCGTCGGTTAGGAAGCGTGCGATAATAAATATAGAGAAAATGAAAAATTATTAAAAACTTCCTTTTTAGCCTTGGTAATCCTCGTCGCCCCCAGAGACGCCGCATTAAAAACCACCCCCTTACTCCTTCCCTCTTCTCTGCTTGCTCCTACCGAATCATCCCCACCATCTTTCGCTCTCTTTCTCTCTCTCCCTTCTGCCCTGTCCAAACACCAGAGACTCGCGCGCCGTCATCCCTTCGTACACGACCTCCGCTAACCCCCAACCTTCCCGACCCACCACCCCTGCTCCTCGAGTTCTCGGGGTTTGCGTCCGGACACGCGAATTATTTATACACGCGAGTCCATCTCTCTCGCTCTCCCTTACTCCGACGACATTACCACAGTGTTAGTATTAAATCATAATGAACGAGCTTGCGCCCGTTACAATATACGAAGAGAGTGAGAGATGCCTGCCGAGAAACACAAATATACTTTCTACGCGAGCACCAAGTCCCGTTATTCTTTTTCTCATCCCCTCATTCCTCATTGGATACCATGCGGATCTAGAGACTTTGCAATATTTTTGTCATCCCTCCGCAGCTTGTCACGCGCATGAACCGACCGATGTTTCTTGAAGGAGCTTCATGAAATTTCAGCTGAGAATATGTTTGGCTCGATCTCAAGATTCGTAAGTTTCTCTCAAAACCATTAAGAACAGGAAAATCATTTCGCTCGAAGAAAAAATGTAATGCGTCTGCAAAATTCATGGAACATTCTTTTCCGGCTTTTTCTTCATAGGCGCACTGACAACGTGTACGATTCATACTCACAAAAAACCCAATTAATTCATTGGAGTTTGAAGGTGGTGGAAATTGATTTTTTTTTCATATGGAATTTGCATAACGTGTCACACGAAAAGATACATAATAAATCAGGTGAAGCTAGCACGAAAACACCAGAGAAAGAAACTGAGAGCAAGAGAGAGAGAGAGGAAGGGAGAGAGTGAGATAGAAAGAGAAGAGAGGGAAAGAGAATGCATTGCGTACGTATAATCTCTTACGTCTGGCCGAACGCTGGAAGAACACAAAGCTAATGCAATTTTGCAATTACAGCTTCGTGCTTACCCTCTCGTATCAGCCTTTCCACACACTCGCGCACACCCACATGTGCACATCTCATAACGCATAGAGAGAAAGAGAGAGCGAGAGAGGTAAAGACACGCACAAAGCAAAAGAGAATGGCACGAGAATATTTGAATTTCGTTTCGTTTCCACCGGAGCGTCGTTATTCTTTTATCCGCGAGTTCGCGCTCAAACTCGGAGCATTTTTTTCTTTTTCATTTCTCTCCCTCTCTCGCTCTCTTTCTCTCACTTTACATGCATTTCCTCGCATCTGTCCCATGCTCTACGAAGAGCGTTGATTAATCGAAAATCCAATCAGTAGGCGTAATGCTGAATCCTATTATCGTGCCAGTGCTGGAGGGAGAACAAGGACCAGCAAAACGCATCAGCGTGAGAGAAAATTTGGATTTCCCACTCGAGTCTTTCCCAAGTAGCTCTAATTAGCCGTATCGTCGCATTCCCAAGATCATTATTCTTTATTTTTATTGATATACCACCCGCCGCGTGACGCTTGCGGATAATTGCATTTAAACGCGTTGCACGTATGCAATCGCGCGCGCATTTTTCACAGCTGTCAATGAGTCTCGTTTTAAGCCTCTTAGCGACTATTATTTGAACGGCATAAACCGATTCGCAAAAAGCTTCACAACGGCACAATCGGCAAATGGTAGAAAAAAGAAAATATTCTCAATCGTAAATGAACGGAATTAAAATTTTATTATTATTGAGCAAAAATATAATTCAAGTCCATTATATAATTAAAAAATGTATAAATCCTGTCAAATGGATTTCCCGCCATCCGTCTGATCGGCAATATAAATAAACTTTGGAATAATGAAGAAAATTAAAAATCACGTATATTTCATTCGATTACGAAAAATTCAATAATAATAAAATTTAAATTTTATTTAAAGTCCATTGTATAATGAAAAAATGTATAAATCCTGTAAAATGGATTTCTCACCATCTGTTTGATCGTCAATATAAATAAACTTTGGAATATAATGAAGAAAATTAAAAATCACGTACATTTCATTCGATTACGAAAAATTCCATAATGTTCGCACCCTCGGTAGATTGGCAAAAGCGTCACATCGGAGTACAAGAAACTTTAGCTCCAAGTCCGCACGGCGTATTAAAGAGTCGTGGTGCTCTCCGTCGACGTGGTCGGCTGCTGTATTAGATTTGCTTTCTAGGACACTTTAATCAGAATGTACCTATGTAAATTTTTGAATACACATCCTCCTCGTTGCTCCTTCTCTCTTCATTCCGTTCATCCCCTCCCCTCGAGCTCTTACATTTTCTTGCTCACTCGCGATGTTTGTATAGGTCAGGCAAAGGTATTTTCCTGAGCCGTGAGGAGACCAACGGGGGAGGAATCTCGTGCCTCGAGGCGCGTCCCGGGAATTAAAGAATTTGCAATTCTGAATTTCCGGCGATGTTGTATATACCCAGCACATATACAGGCTCACATATATTAACAAATATACATGCAAGGTATATATGTAGAAATCGTAGATGCATATACTTCGCCTTCGAGCACCTAAAGCGGCACAGCAAGCGCGAACCTTCGCGACAAATCATGTGACTTCCGTCTTTTCCTTTCCAAGCAGTATTCCTTCTTCGAGCTTCATCCTCGACGACGTTTTGTCGAGGAGACTAGTGACGAGACAGACTACCGCGAGCAGAGTATGAGTCTGCGTATTTTTCTTGCGTACAGAAATTTTGCATGAATGGCTCATGAAAAGTAAGGAACGAGTCCGAAGAATTTCGCACGTACATGGCGCGTTCATTTAGACTGGAAGAGTCATGAGCGAAAAGTAACGAACGAGAAATCGGAAATGCACCAAACTCATCGACAAATTTTCGAGCGGTAATTCTTTGAAAGGAAAAACGAGAAGATTGTAGTCTCGATTAATGTGTGGCGAAGATTATTCTCTTTGAGATGGAGCAGCGTTCCTGGTAACCGTAGGTAGACAATCCTGTGACTCCACATGAATAATTCCATACATAAAAGTGGAGTAACTGGAAAAGAGCAAGAGACGGTGAGCTAGAATGAGGAAAAATCTAAAGAAGGAAAGAGCAGGAACGAGAGGAGAGGATTGGTCTGACTGCATAAGGGATAGAATGGACGTGCGCTTGGCAAGAAATGACCGGGAGGTTGCTCACATACTTTACGTGTATGTTCATTCGACATATATGTATATTCACATGTGGTGTAATTATAATAAAATTACTTGACAGCGATGGCGGCTAGTGAGGTTAGCGTCAGGTAGCCCAAGGTTTGCAGCTCGTGCTCTTGCCAAGCATTGAAATATTATACCTACCAAAGGGAAAATAATTAAAATTCAACCCTTGCGCTTGCTTTTTCGCATACGTATGTATATACATCCTCCTTCTTCATCCCTCAGTCCTCGTGCCGTTTTCAGTTCCCTACGTATTTCAACATATCGTACGAAACGTTGAGCGAAAGAGAGAAAGAGACCAGCACCGCTGGGATCTCCCATGAGCGCACCGAGAGTAGAACAACCTGTTCAACTGCGTATGGGGGTAACTCACTCCCCTTGTACGAACACCGAACTAAGGATGGGATTTCCCGTATTTTTTTTCCACCTCTATGGCTTCCAGGTATTCCAGAAACGTTTGTTTGTTGCTACCGCAGCTCGTGCTCGTACGAAATTGCCAGTACGTCGTTGACCACCCCATACTCTCTTCTCTCATCCCTCTGCCTCCACAATTCTACCCTTTTGTGCTTGATTTTTCCGTTCTTCGTTCGACCCACGATCTCTCTTTAACGCCCCAAGCAACCACAAAGGCACGACCACAACGGCCACGTAATAATCATTTTCCAAAATGTTACACGTATTGCGTGCATCGCGCATTTCACTAACTGCTGTACTAATATTTTCGTGCTAATATCGAATTTTCTCTCCATTTCAAAAGTTTAAAGGAATAACAGTGACACTTTCTACGCTTCGATAATAATTCTTCCCATCCAAATATTCCGGGAAAGGAATCGATCGTCTGCGGCGTCACTTTCATATTTAAAACTCTCGCGACGAATCCGCGTTTATCCATCAAATTCAATCGGATCGACGTTATTCGAAATATTCATTTGGCATTTTTCCTCCAATAAAAATCTGGAAAGTGCCGCGAAAGTTAAGAAAAAGAGAGAAAAGCTTTTATACTTCCGAAGGAACTTTTTAATGAATAATCAGTGGCTAATTTGAATAAATTATAACCGATGGCGTTTGACGGCTCTCACAATTGCCACGATTCTTATGGATTGCTTCTATATACAAACCTCTCTTTTTGCTGGGATGAGTATATCTGTATATAAACGGAAGTGTGCGGCTGAAAGCCGACGAGTTCGCGAAAGATCTGCATAGCATCCTGCGAGGCATCCATTAATTCCTTTGTTTTTTCTTCTCGCTCTCCCGATCACAAGAACATGTGCAGGGGGTTGAATATTAGAAACGAGAAAGAGAATGACGTGCCGCGAGGGTTCGAACAAAATTAATTCAACTTCAGGCCGTCTCTCTATCGCAAAGCTTATTAAAATATCAATTAAAACATCGACCGTGACCGAGACGCGAGGACATAATAAATATACGAACGTGAGGATCTTTACCGATGGCTAATTCATGACGACGAAATACGTATATGACCATGAGTTTTTCTGTGCCGGCTTTTTCGTCACACCGGAGCAAAGCAGCCAGACTCCGCCTGCTGGTCAATATCAAACTGTATAGCCAAGCTCACACGAGGAAGGAAAACCACAAAATCGAGAGGAGCGCTTGTGCAAGTATCCGGCCGCGTTAGCCGTAATCACCCTGCGGCCAAATCGAGAGGCCCCATTGTTGTATGAAAAAACAAAGGAGAACCGCGAACCCGGCCACAGTTCCTCGCGTCAGTCTCCGCACAAGCCCAGGTTGACTCTGAGCCGACCGTTGCTATAAATGGCAAAATGTATGCGAACAACGTGTCATTCTCTTCCTCATTCTCCGAAAACTATTCGACCGATTACTCTACTCATATTGGTCCTCTAATTATTGATTCTAATTGATTCTAAAAAATCGCTGACTCAGTCTCTTTCCTCGTGTTGTATTAATTCTTTCCTTAGCAATCGTGAAAAGTACAGAATGAATTTCGGCACTCATGCGACTCGATGAGTCCGATTAAGTTCGAGCAATGGATGCATTTGCATTAATCCCGTCGCAATAATTTGAATTTACACAAAAGTTACCGTAAGGCACGAGAAAAGAATGGAAAATGAGCATAAAAACTGAGGCACAAGTAAATTGCCATACGGAATATTTCTGAAGGGAATGACGGTCGCGTGATACAAGGGAGTAGGCGGGAGAGGATTGGTGCAATTCATTTTCGTACGCGATATCAATTTCTTGCTTCGCCTCTTCCTCTCCGACTCTCGTCGCTTTCGCAAGCTATTGAAAATTTTTGCCTTCTCCATGGCTTACCATCCATAACTACTGTATTTATATGTATAACCGAACCACCCCCTTAAAACTGGAATTCTCTTCATCCCCATCGGCAAAAGTGAACGTAGCTGAACGATCCATAGTCTTTTATCCGTTAAAACCGTTAACTCCGTCAGACATCAAGGGGAATACGAATTAGCCCTCGCTGTCGGTCGCGATCTTATCTCCGTGGAATATGACGGGGAAAAATCAAGAGATTCTTGGCTTCCCGCTTCATCTCCGCGTTCTATGTGTGCATACCTGTGCGAGATCGCGGTTGTTTGCTCGTCTCTCATATCAACAACTCAGGGTTTGGCTGATTGACATAAAAACATCGCGAACCACGAGGAAGTTCGTGTGTGAATCAGAAAACATTGACCAATCGTGCAGTTGACAACTTCGCTGTGTTAACCTACGAACGAAGGTGAACCAGTTTTTTGGGGTTGATTAAAAAAAAAAAAAAAAAAANNNNAAAAAAAAAAAAAAAAAAACAGTGAAAATTGAATTATCTGGACGAGCATGTTGAAGCAACTAGATCAGCAATGTCTTGTGTCAAATCAAGGAAGGGTTAGAAAACAGCAGTCTCTTGAACAGATTTCACTGGACCAGTACTCCGATCGATCATGAATTATAGACTGTAGGAGCTGACAGGCCGTGTGATAGATCGTGGTAATTAAATAACTAGTGAAGTGGAGGTGGGGGGAAAGGCACGGATCCGATCAGCCAGGAGAGCTTGGAGATTCGGTAATGGTGGATGTTGGTGTCAGAGAAGGTTTAGTCGCGTATACTGACTGATGCTGTGCTTTACGCACAAGCTGTTAGCATGTGCTCTCCTGAAAGTGAACATGGAAGCACACACACACAGTGAGAAACGAGGTTGTATAAGTTGCTCTCGATTCTCTCGTCGCACCCGGAACGCCTCGGTAATTGACGAGACGCAATGGATAATCGCTTCTCTCTGTTGAAAGCTGAACCGGTGCCGTCACAGATTAGAGGGCGTTAGGGAAGCCGTGAAACAGAAGAGAGGTGATTGAAGTGTCCGATCGAGTATCCATCCTCGTCGTCGTGTTTCCCAGCTTGTTCGTTGACACGCAGCATTTGTTCCATCGATTGCTTCGACTCTTTATATCGAGGAAAGAAAATTCCTCGTTCCTTGCTCCTTGTACTTCGTTGCCTCGTGTTCTAACTTGAAGGGAGCAATTTTGACAGTCCCGAGATAATAAATAAGCGCATGAACTAGCGATGTAAAATATTTGGAAGTATATACAGATATTTATAGAGAAATCTACGAGAAGGGTTGGCGGCAAAGATCACAAGTAATTGAATGGGGTAGTTGGTGGGAGGGTGTGCGAGGCTTGTTCCGTAGCAGGTTCGGTCGAGCCCCGTGAGTGTTCAACCAATTAATCCACTTCAATTCCGCAGACAGGCAGCCCCACGAGTATCGCTGTTCTTTTCTTTCTTTTGTTTCTTCTTTCTTCTGCTTCTTCTGCTTCTTCTTCTTATTCGTGTATACAACATAGCCACCCTCTTCACCCTCGTGTACGTCATACAACCCGCGACAGGCACAATAAGACGTATCGAGATCGAAAAAAGGGAACATGCCTGGCTGTTCGGTGCTTGGCGCAGCGCGGAGCAAGAGGAGGGGGAGTTCAGACAGGCTGAGCAACAAGAGCACCCCATCCCTCTTGATCACGAGCATCCCCTCACCTTTCAACCAACCTCGTCACTGAACCTTCTATGAGAAGCCAGACTTATAAAAACCTCTCGCTGTTTCTTTGCTCGATAGGCTCTCCGTCATTTGCCCTTGAAATACTGAATAAAAGGGTAAAGGATACGAGAGTCGATGAGCTCGTTTACGTCATGTGAAAAAATTGGAGTAGCGTTTTTTAAGCCTTTGATGTCCCTTCATTCGATCCCTGAATATCGAATGCACATAGAAATAAAAATATAAAGTGAAATGCAAAGATCGAACGAACGTCTCATCAAAGCCTCTCGATAATTACTTGATAAATGACTACGTCATTGATCGTTTTTCAGTTCGTTGTTACTGCAGTGGAGACAAAAACTCTAATTTCGAAATAGACACAAATAAATCTTGGAGCCTTTGGTATTAGCCAAAGTCTTTGGTCGTGCGGTATCGAGAAAGAGAAAACCACAGATTGCACAACACACCAATTAAGAGCCGTTCAAGTAGGTTCGGGTCGGGCTAACCAATAAAACAAACTAAATCCGCATCTGGACGACTAATCTTCCAGATAGAAAGGGATGCTGGTTTCTATCTGGAGCGTTTTCTCCCTGCAAAGACTAGTCCTCGCTCCTTTTGCCTCGCCCTAGACTACTGTGAGCTCGTTCTTGTTTCTACCAATTTCACACATGCACACATTTTTGGTATTATACCTTCGCGAGAGTTTATGTATACCGAACAGCCGATTACGTATGTGTATTTTGCTGACTCACCGATACTCGCTTTTAACCAGACCCGCCGCAAATCCTGGTTACATCCCCTAATAATACTCAATTCCGATGTGGATTAATAGCGGTTTAATTTCTCCATCTCTTGTTGGCTCCTGCGCACGTATTTGTCACTCACTAGCAGAAAGCCACGAACCCTGAGAAACTTTCCTCCCAACACTTTCAATCGAGCCCTTTTGATCTTAAGGCCGCATTCATAAAATCTTGGCCGCCGATGTGGCGGCTTCAGACTGCCTACGTTAGTTCAGCCAAAGAGCTTTTCCATAGTCTACCGAATTTTCGTACATGAGCGCAATCCTTTGCTGCACATTGTGATAGTTATTAGAATTTCATTCAGTACGATTACCATAACAGAGTTAATTCACATGCAACGGAGGTTAATCGTTCTTTTGAATCCTTTGCTATTTTATTCATAATTCGAAATGTTTTTGTAATTTTTTTTTTTTTCTTAATGACAGCATCGAATGAATGAGCACAGAATGATTTTTTACTTGATACGAGGGCGGAGCAGCTCTTGATCGAATGATGTAGACTGGACTCGCAAGAGAGGATGAGGGGTTGTGACGAAAGTTGGCGACATCGGCAAACGCCACACGCGAGAGCGTATCAAAAAATAAGAGGAGCGGAAAGGGTGGCTTGAGGAGGAAGAAGCGGCCAGGCCAAGTATGAGAAGAGGGCAGCATACTAATTTATGGCACCCTGGCGCTCCATTACGAATATTTATCCGTGGCGGGTTTAATCTAAACTTCGAGAGAGTCACCAGGTCTTCGTCGTTGTCGCGTCTTCTACTTCTTCTCCTTCGTGCTCTTTTTCTTCGTTACTCGCTGCATGCTTGTGGCCTGTTACTTGCTCTTTCTTAAGAACGAGTGGAATCCCACAACCTCGACGGAAGAACATCCCTCGACTCACCCTCTCGACTTGCTTAACGACGTATTGTCTCCGCGACTTATCAAAACAATTCGTTGAACTCGGTTGCGGAAAGTCTCTCGCTCTCTCTCTCGCTTTCTTACTTTCGGTGAGCCAACCGTTTTCATTTCCCCGCGTCGCGCCCCCGGGAATATTTTCCTGTTCGCGTCCGTCCTTGATTAAACGAGCCTCCACTCTCGCGCTATTTTTGAACGAGTTTGGATTTTTTCAGCACCCTGTCTCTCTTGTGTACTAAACTTTAGTGCCTTTTGTCTATGTGTCGATCAAGCTTTCATTTCGGTTACGCAGTAACCATTTTTCTAACGACAAGACTCGAAGACGATGTTCTCGAGGATTCGATATTTTCAACAAGATCATTCGTAGAAGTGGCATTTTTGTCAATTGCGTAGCGGATTTCGGCGAGTTGTTTCAAAAATAAGGAAAAAAGGGTTTAAGGGCTGCCCCGTTTGCATAGAACGTCCTTTGTGCGTGGATCCCCGAAACAATGGAAAGGAAAATGAAGGGGCGATGAGCTGTTGCGAGAAGAAAACTTTTCACCGATCATTCGAGCAACGAAAAAGTATGATCGCACCGCAGGAGAGAAACGTATATTTGCTCGTTGCACTCTCCCTCTTGCGATGTTCAGACGCTCGGATAATCTCCGGTGGCGGCGACGGCGATGGTGTGCTGCGGCAATTTCAGCCTCCACCTTTTTATCCTGAGAATCAGTAACAGAAGAAGCAGCATTTCTCTTCTCTGTTGCTGCTGTCTGTATGGAGCCTTTTGCAGGATCTCCTTCGCCCACTTCCATCACCGCGCGGAGGATCCCTCGCGCGCGCGATCGGAAGAAAAAAAGTGCGCAGACTCGTGGTTATAGTCTCATTTCTTTCTCGCCACCCCATTTTTCGATGCTCCTTTGCATATTAACAATATCGCTCTTCGAGAGATATAGATGCCTCGGGAGAGGAAGAGAAACGTGAAGAGAGGGAAAGACTGCGCGGTTTTAGGATAAAAAATTATGAAGACCTTCTTCTTTTCCCCTCTATACTTTCCGCGATGTTTTCATCCCTCTTTCTCCAGCAGAATATCGGGTAAAGTATATGTATCAACGATGACTAGCAAAAAGAAGGTCATAATCTAAACGGTTCGACACGCGAAGGCACCAAAATGGCGCCCTTCTGTTGATCAGCGATCGATACAGCGATGGCTATAACTCAGCCCTGTTATGCGATTCTTTTTTTTTTTCATATACACGGTACCGCGCTCGATCTCACTCCATACTTCCCGCCTTATTTTATCTCCTTTCGCTCTCTCTCTCTCTTTCTCCGCGTCTTCTCATCCTTATTCCGCGTCTTTCGTCTCGTCCTGAGCAGAGCGCGTTACCCTCTTTTCGCCCGAACGGTCTTGACTCTTTTTTACGATACTGCCAATTACACGCCCGTTTGAATTCACTATCCCGAACAGGGCGAATATACCTCCCACCCCTCCCTCGCTCGACGTCTTCTTCCGCCCCTCCACCCTCTCGTCTCTGGCCAGCGATATAAATTTTTATCTGCAGCCCACACCCCTCCCCTTTTATTCTCGTTATTTCCTCCCTCTGTTTCGTCCTCTTAAGCAGGCTGCTGAATTTTTCTCCTGTAAATCCAATTTTTCATCAACTAGATTTCGCTCGCATTTTTTCTTCGTGACCGTCACAGTTGCCACGAGCGAACCTTCGATAAAAATGGAAAAAAAGTACTAAATATAACATCAGGAAATATAATGACGACTGATCAAAAACCGAAGGCCCAGTGTCACTCATCGAGCTTCCCGCAGGGTTGATCCTTTATGTTTTTGTTTTATATCGACGAAACCTTTTAGAAGCTTCATTCACAAATACATCTCGCATATTAATTCGGTAGTTTCACGCACATAGGAAACGAAGCAGCGGGAAAGAGCGAAGAACCCCGTGGGGCTCGGTGTTTTTATTCAAACCGCGTTATTTACCTGAAGCCCGGAGCGCACATACGCGGGACTTCCTTCCACCTTTCTAGGAGCACGAGTATTCTCGTATAAAGCGGTTACAGGAGCCACAGATATAAGCACACAAGCCGGTTCATTAGAGACATTTGAGCTGCTTTCTGGCAAGCACATATAAGGACGCGTATATATATATGAAATGGGCATGGACCTGCGACGAGATACGATGGGATTGAGTGAGTTCCTGTCTCTTTCTCACCGGCTCTTCTTTCATTATATACACTCGCGTATTTAAATCTCTATATATATGGAAAACTGTAGGGATACTCAAGTGAAAGGGTTGAGCGGTTCTGTGACCGTACTCTTCTATATATACTATATATTATTAGTAAGAGAGATGCACCGAGAAGGTGGTTAGCTGAGGCTGACGGCAAAGGAAGGGGCAAACGCGAACCACCCCCGCGAAAAGCCAGGGGTACGTCGGAGAGACGCGCAGACAAAATCAACAACGAGTAACGAGAACTCGGCGATATTAATCCACTCGTCGAGTTTTCAAACTTTCTACAAAGCATCCAACGTCACTGACTATACACCCTCTCGCTTCCTCTTTCTGCTTCGCTCTTCTGTCTATGCGCGTATCTATACATCAACTACCCCATCATATTGCCATCTCGTTACGAGGGATGATGAGCTCTCTCTTTCGAAACTCGGTATCGCGTCCAAAATAGTCCACATAGAGGCTTTTTCATCTGCCCCCAATGTTTATACGCCGGCTGGTAAACCAAATCGTCAATTTTTAACAAAATCTTCGCTTTTTTCGAAATCGATCGTCACAGGACTCGAATTCTATGTTACAATATTTTTAGTCATCGAATCCATTCGAGTGGAGACGAAATGCTGGAAAATGAAACGAAGATGTATTAGAAATTTGATTAACGACAGTTTTTTTCGCAGCTACGAAAATGTCCGACGCCGTAATTCTTTGTGCTAATTGAGGACGATCATAGATTGGTTACATTTATTATTTTCCAAGGAATCTTCATTCTCTCTCGGCTAAACGTCTCGGTGTAATCCTGAATCAGTGCATCGTCTTTTTTTCGACAAGATATCGCGATCTTAATATAGCTTCTTAAGTGGCAATGAACGTTCTCGCAATGAAACATCGAGGATGATTGTCGTGCGGACATGGACAGTGGCCAACTTAAAATAGAACTTACGCTGGATCCGCGAGACACTTTCTGATGGAATATTTCGGGTGAGTCACGTGTTTCGTGTATTTTTATACAGAAGAAAGATGAATGAGTTGCTTGTGGAATAATATTGATGAAACGAAAGCGAGTTGGAACGTTGTAGAAACCGATGATGACGAAGCAGGCGACGCCAACCAGAAAGACGAACATGCTCTCGTTACAAGTGTCAATGCCTGTGGACACTATCGGGTCACCTCATCCAATTGACCCCGCTCATCTCGATCACACCGAAGATATTCTTATGCCTCGCATTCTCTATATATCATGGCACGCGCCAATAATACATTTAAAAATACATTCACACATGTGTGCGTGTGGGTTTGTATCAGAACGAACGAGAATCCATCGTTCGATGGACGTTAGATAGAGAAGAAGATGCGTCTGCAAATGACTGGCCTCTCGCGTCATCGTTCAAACTCGACCAGCCACAACATAAAAGTAACGTTATAGTATATACGATGATGAACGATGTATCATCGTCAGTTGGCCTTCTATATATATCGCATATCAAGTGTGTGCCAAATACTTTGATTGGGGATAATTGTTTCTTCGCTTCCTCATAGACGCGACAATTCGTATCACACATCGTTTTGTTATTATTTTTTTCTCTCTCCCAAAAATTATTGTTTCTATTTTTTATCAAGTTCAATGGAATCATTTGGATTTAGGAAACAGATTCATCTCGGGGCGTGGTCTTTACCAATTGGTCTGAGCGATTTTTTCATTTTCTGGAGACGACGAATTTGGATGGACAAATAAAATGCAGGAAAATTCAACGTTTCACAGATTTTTCGCTATTTCTGTATCTAAATTCATATGTTTATGCATTTCTCGCGTTGTATTTTATGGTTTTCTCTGAGCATTTGAGTCCGAGGCGGTTGGAGCAGAAAATAAGCGGATAAAATTTGAATCGTTACACTTTTTTGTGAACGGCATTTTTCTTGATGTTGAATAAATATTGTCACCCTGCAGAATAACCGTTTTTCAACGGTGTAATGATCGTTTTATTGCCATATATTTGTCCTAACGACGCGATACGATAAACTGTGAAAGAAAATTTTAATACGCATCCGTATGAAAGTCCGCGACAGGTTGATGTATTTATAAAAATTTCAACGCGGCTGCGATTATTTTGAAACGGAAATTTTTCACAGCCCGAAACGGAACTGGTCATATCTGGATATCGGTTGAACGAACTCAACTGCAATTTTTCTCTCTTCTCGTTCGACTCGTTATTCATCGTGCTCTCTGAGCATGTATAACGATATCTGCTTCGCGGTTTTCCGGGCTAAATCTCGAACCGAATGCATCAGAATAATTAATTGCGAAATCTTTGCAAAAGAGTGAGCACGAGAGAAAAGGAGAAAGAGAATACGAGCTTGGCTAAAAGTCAGAAAGATGAAGGCGGAAAGAGATGGACGAAGAGAGCGAGAGAGGAGGAGAGAAAATAGCTGAGAGGTAATGGCGGGGAAGCGTGACCGGGAAAAGCGAGCGGAGGATACGACTGTGTGCTAACTGCAGGACCAAGGGATGAGTCTCGTCGTCGCGAAAGTACGAAAGCAAATGGAGAGTACAGACGCGACCATCTTTCCTCTCTCTCTCCTGCCAACTATCGCCCTCTTCCTTTATTCTGCACAAAATCATTTGCGTACAATATATACATTCGGGTCTGTGAGGCTCCCACTTCCTTCCCATACATTTCGAGGGTGCGATGGTTGATCGAGATGTTGGCAGTAATAAATTAGAATTAAAATGTAGATACCGCCAAATATTTTCTCGAACTACGATAACACGCGGAGCGGTGGCTAAAAATTAAATCTCCTGCTCTCTGTGTCGTTTTCATAAATCACTAATTTTTTTTTTTCAACTATCAGTGACCAATGTACGTTGCATTTCCGCAAAAAAGAAGAAAGTATTTTTCAACTTGGCTTGAGCGTTGATACGGTTGCCAGTAAATGCAGAAAAATTAATAAAAGGTGAAAAAAAATATACAAATCATCAACATCGAACTTTTAGATCGAAACGTAATTTGAAGATTTTAAGGAGGACAGAACGAGGCGAAAACTTAGTCGAGTCACAGTTCATACAACTTTATTCGTCAACCAGTTTATACAGAATTTTCACCAATATTAAGAAAAAGCTTCGTGTCAATTTCAATTTGACAATTTCATGCAAATTGTCGTGCGTTTTTTTTTCTGGTATTTCTGCCTGGTCCCAACTGACTTCACGTTATAATTGTAAAAAAAAAAAACAATTAAATTTCGAGCATTTAAATGAAAAAGTTATGCGATGGACCGTACAGAGAATTTACAAGAAAGCTTGAATTTTATCGCTTGATAAATCGGCAAAGTCGTAGCAGGTGAATATTGCGACTGAACGCAATCGTCAGCACCATGAAATATGCATTTCAATATAAAACGTGGCGTTGTATAATAAACACGTTGGTATGCATATATTTGTACAGGTTGACGCAAAACTTGGATCGAAACTTTAGTTAAAAATAATCGTTCGCTAGTATGGAAAAGATTCGAAAAAATGGCGTAATTGAAATTTCAATTTTGTCACGTCGAGTAAAAAATATTCGAGTTTGATCCTTCAAGTGTTGCCAGACAAAAAAGGAACAGATTTTTGAAGTTTTTCGTGTTTTTATGAAATCCTCAATAATCCGTGACTTTTTGGACATCCTATGTATTTCGTGATGTACCGAGAGTCTCCCAGGAAACCACAAATACTCTGCCGTTTAATGGCGCATTAAAGCATGTCGTGCCAATATGTCCCGAAGGCGAAAATAAAGATCGTCGAACGTATTATCGCGCCCGCATAATCGCATACACCGCGAGTTTTCGTCGCACCAAGTACATCCCCTTTTCATTCTGTTCTCGATCGCATTTTCTCGTTTCGAGGTAACGCCTGGCTAAGAAACGCGTTTCAGGCCATTTTAATAAAGCTGGAAAGTCTCGAAGCGATCCGTCTTCTTCGGGTTGGGACCCACTATTGAATTTAAAGCATGGCATGCTGCAAACCAGATATATATTTTTCGTGGATAGGGGTACGTGCAATATCCAAACACGCGTAAGCACATCGAGCTCTCTTGAGACTTCGGGTGATGAAAAACTAATACGCGGTACACACTCTGTAAAATTTGATACCGAGTCTGCATTGACTGCTCCTCGTAGTTTGTATCGCGAACTGCTCTTTTCCATCAATCGCCATCTGCAAAGAGTTTTTTTTTTCTCATTCAAAGTCTCTTCGGGAAGGTTTGAGGGAAAAATATCGTTAAAAAAAAAATTGACGAGCATCGAAACTACTCGAGTGTGCATTTTCGTGACACGTGATATTTTACAGTGATCCGAATGTATTCGTTGACTAACACGTCGTAGTGATGATAAATGTCGAGATGTTATTTTTTCATTCGTTACTTCGGATGCTGGCTCGATACTTTTCGCTTTTTCGACCGACGTCGATGTCTCGATTTTTCATAATTTTATAAAACAAAAAAACAAACAAAAAACAAAAAAGGATCTTTCTACATCCGGCAGGACGACTTATTATCTTAATCAAGGCGTGACTTCTTGCCCGATGCGTTTCGGTTGTTTCCAGTTTACGCTTGAGGTACCTCAGAATCCTATCAGAGTAAGAATACTGAAGCGAAAAGGGTAAACATCATAGGAGAAAGAAGAAGGCGCTTAAAAGGGATGAAAAAGAGAGACAGGAATAAAAAAATACCGAAAATAAGGGAGGGAGAGATCGGCGAAAGAAAAGATCGAACAAAAGTGAGCGCAGAAAGTGGAAGTGAGAAAGAGAGAGAGAGAGAGCGAGAGGAAAGCAGAAGAGTGCTTCCGTCGGCGTCGTCTTTCCTGTGGGATTTCTCTTGCCGCACTCGCACCAATCCTCTTTTTAATTAAAACAATGAGGTCGTTCTGGCGAAGCTTCGCTTCGAACGGAGAGAAATAACCATCACCACAGCTACCACCACCACTCGAACTTGCCCCGTCCTATTTATTTCTAATTATCTTCGATTCTTCAATCCCAAAAGCACCCTGGGAGAGAAAAGTAGGCAAAGAAAAAGCTTTTTCAAGCGAAACCGTACAGATCTATAGCACTGAAAACACCTCTTAACCACCCTCCTCTCATTCAAGATTTATACAGCGTAGTCTGAGCGATAGAGAGAGGAGGCGAGAGCGAGGGTGTGAGGAGAAGAGTGAAAGAGGGCAAACTGTACCATCGGTACACCGTCAGAGGGGTAATCGAATAATTAAGCCTTTGATTGGAGCTTTATTGCCCAATCCACGAAGTGAGTTTTTATTGGGTCTCTCGTCGCGATAGAGAGCCTCTCGACACCCCCTCTCAACTCTGGCCATAAAAAAAAACACGAAAAAACGATGAAGAAAAAAGGACTAAAGCATTCGCGAGATTGGACCTTGCATAAAGCATGAAAATGCGGAACCTGCTGCTCCATTCAAACTCATTGCTACTGCACTGCGTCGATCTGTTACTCGACCTCCCTCACTTCGTTATCCATACTTTTTTTTTTTTATTTTTATTTTTTTTCGTCGATGTTTTCACTCCATTTTCTTTCGCTTCTACACATACGCTTTTCCATTTATTCCGCATTGGTTTTCGCACGCCGGAAAATATACGAAATAGAGAAAAAATATATCAAAACATCGTTCTTCTGAAAGGCGATCGAATGAAGATCGTTCCTTTTATACCGACGTACTCGTCGAATAGAAAGCAGGATCGCGCGGAATAATTAATGCCTCGCGACACGTCTGGATTTCACGTCGCTTCAACGCTCCTCCGTTCAGTTCTTCTTTTCATCACTGCTCTCTGGAAAAAGTAAAGAGTGTGGAAAGGGTGGAAAACGGAAAGCAGAAGCAAAGCTTCGAATATCAAAACCCGTTTTCAATAATTGTGTGATTTACTGGAAAGCGCATTCCCTGCCTGGTACATACCACCCTCGCTCTACTTCCTTACTCCTGCCAGATCGTAGTCATATAAAAAAGAGAGCAGACATACTTAAAATTTTCTATAAATAGAATCTATAGGAAATTTAATATCAAACTCCATCCAGACTTCCCACCGACAATCATTTTTTTCTCCAACTTTTAATAAAATTGAAGCAACTGCTCGTTGAAGATCTTTGCAGTCAAAAAACGACATCCTGCTAAATCGCAATAGATTTTTTTATTCCATTTTCCTTTACCATTTTTTCTTTTTCCGTTTCGTCTCTCGGAATGCAAACTGGAAACTTAATTAATTAGAATAACGAACGTTGGGTAAGTGATCGATCTACAGAGTTTTACATGAAAATGAACAACGTGGCAAAATTTTAAAGTTGGTATAGCTAAACATGAAAACTAAGACGAATTCCCGGTGGCATTGATTTTTCAATGTAAAACATTTCAGTGTGTCCATATGGATGGGAAATGAAGAGCAACCGTGGAAGGGAGACGGTGAATGGAGTTGACAGTGGCAGAGAAAAAAGACGAAGAAGGGTGTACTGTGTAGGACGTGACGTGCCTCGGGTTTCGTGAAGAGTTTTTGGGGCAGCAGGCTTTCCAGGGGGTGAAGTTGTGAGTCTGGGGGATGTTACTGCGTGTTTCGAGTGAAGAGAAATGAAAGATATTGATGGTTACGGGGATTTGATGGCATGTTGCTCGGGCTGCTCGACATCTTTTTCTGCCGCTTTCGTCCGCACAGATCACTTTGTGATGTCTTTACTTAGGTGCTTTCCGATGCGACAGACAGCGCGAGCGTAATAGCACCGGATACTATTGAGGGGTGAGCAAGTTTTTTCTTCAAAACGGAAGGGGCTGAAAAAAAAAACGATCGAGACGTCTGAGAAATTGTGCGGACCGAAAATACACAGATCGGTGGATCTCGAAATATTATTTGATGCGTATCGTGCCACTAACTGTATTCATAAAACCGAAATGTTCGTGACAATATCGCTTGTATACTCTGCACATATATGCGTCGCTGCAGCTGTCACTATATCGTAATTTGAATGCTGGGGAGTCAAGATATACACGTTTCCTGTCACTCTCCTCTTTCCTGCTCTTGTTTCTCATTTTTCTTTCGCATTCGGAGAGAAAATGTCAAATATGATAAATCGTGTTTTCTTCCTGTCAAACAATGTAATCTCCGTTATCGCGCGAGCGCATCAACATTTTCTACGACAACGAATATTTGTGCCAGAGGAGATTGAATCCAATGGCCAACAACGATTGATATCGAATAATTGACAAATCATTGAATGTTGTAGCTCAGCCAGTCCGAGCTTTTCGTTCATGAAAGAAATTATGGCACATGAAAAATATTTAATAATATTTTTCCGAGGTATGTGCAATTTGGAAAAAACAATATTGAACTTTGTTAGGCAGAGGGATGAATGGGAAAGAGATGGAGAATGAAACGGGAGCAGAGAATCACGAACATTGAATAATGTCAGAATGAAAAGCTCGCGTAATAGCGAGATGAAGAATAAACCGTTTTGTCTACTCGCTTCGATGTTACGATAATTGGTTTCGTGTCTTTCTTGTCCCAATTATTGCGCATCTCAGTAGTATACCGGCATTCTCGGAGGACTCGGACAGCATCTACTCCACAGGAAATAAAGGCGCTCCGCTCGTTCAGACGAGAAGACGAAGAAGAACGAATAAGAAGTGGAAAAGAAGAATGGGAATGGAAATAAAATGTATATAGAAAAAGAAAAGAAAAAAAAATGCGAAAAAACGGGACGATCTGAACGAATGGCTCGTCCGCATCTGGCCGGTGACATTTCATTCTCGGCCTCCGAGCAGGGGAAAGACGAGAAAAGGGGGGAGGTAGACAGAAGAGAAAAAGAGAGCTTGCATTGTCTATCCACCTTTCCCTATCTGATTCTCTCATTTCGCTGCCTTGGCTCACCCGTCGAGAGCGTACGATTACTTTCTTTTTGTTTTCATTTAATTACAGATGTCAAGGGGTTGTACCGACTATCACTCTGTTCCACCCCCGTCCCCTGGCCTGCCACGAGCCTTCTCACACTTTGCGAATATCTCTCAGTCTTGTTCTTTTCCCAGGTCACCCCCTATTATTCCTTTATTTATTCCAATTATCCACACGACGTGAATTTGTCATTACCCTTGATTTTTTTTCCCTCCCCGCGGCCTCCGCGTTTCTCCCGTGTTTCACCGACTCTCGCTCGGGCTCTGGATCACTGTCATCGCTCGCCAAGACAAAAAATCTTTTTTCTTCCGTGAATTACACAGCAGGGGGAAATTTTTAGTTCCGAGCTAAATTATCCTCAATATTACCAGCTCGCATCGCTTCGTCGTGTACCTTGAATATTTCACACTCTGTAGAAGCTGCGCGAATCGGAGTTATGAATTTAAAAAATATTCAAAAACACCAATTCATCAAATGACAGATTTAAAAAAAAAATCAATCGATCCAGCAGCGTTTCGCATGAATTTTTCCGTAATCAGCTGATTGTGATGCTTTCCATTTGTTCATGTATTTTCCGGTGAAGCCAAGACAAGAACTCCCATCAATTCTCTTTGTCCCAAAAGTGCTCGTCGGATCCCATCAGGATATCGAAAGCCCTCACTTTTAATTCTCTCTTTTAGATTTGAAAGCTTGCAAGACTTATCCATAGATATTATCCGACTGTGAATGTTTGTGTGTGTTGCACAGCAGTATGTTTTCGCATCCATCGAGAAATACCAATCCATGAGCCCCCGGCTTTATTCCAGAGGTTCGTTCATTCATGTCTCCAGCTTTTGCTCTTTCCCTTCCTCACTCATTCCTTTTTATTCCTCCGTCATCAAACTCCAATGTAAAAAAAAATTGTCAGGAAAAAAAGAGTTGCCCATTTGACTATAAAACCCCGATGTACCCTTGATGTACTTTCGTTTGAAAAAATCGTTTTTACTCAAAAACCTCGGCGATAATAGCGATAATAATGATAACAGTAATAATAACGACAATCACGCGAGCAAAAAAAAATGCAGATAAATGCTGTATAAAAGGCTTTGAATTTTACGATATGCACGATACCACGACCATCCGCGAGTCTTTTTGCCAACGTCTGTATACGCTTTTCGAGTAGTTTTAGCGTGTCGAGTTGACTGACGTCGATCTCTTTTTGAACTCTCGTTGCTGCCAACGTACACGAGAATGGCAACATCGACAGAGAAAAACTCCAGCCATTGAATATATACTATCCATACAACGGATCGTACCGACGTCTGACTAAAAGAGGGAGAAGCGAGCTATGCTGAGAAAAAAGGCGTTGCACATACACGTGTGATAAAATACAAAATGTGCAAGAAAATGTATCGAGGAAATTTCAAAAGCAACATTTCACTACTGTCCTTTCCAGACCAAATGGTTTCATTTCGAAAGAATGAAAATATTACGAAGTTGATAAAGATTCATTACAATCGATTCCCTCCTTTTGCTCAATGGGATTCGTTTTCATATTACTCAGTGCATAATAATCAATCGATTATTTTATACGACATTATTCAAATCGACTATCCACACAAACTCGCACAGCCAGCGATGAGTGGAGTTTCGAACAAGGTGACAACCTCGCTTTTTCCATATCTCGTCGCCATTCAAAGCTTTTTCAAGCTCGCTTTCTTTTCAGCTTTTGTTCTTGTCGTCCTCTCTTGCTTTGCTTTTCGTCTCATTATGTGTGTAGCAGCTTCGATATCAATATTCTAAAAAGGCCCGTTCCCGCTGATGCGAAATGACTCTCGAGAAACACCGACGAACTGCTGCTCGCTCAGTGCTCGAGAGTCTTTTTTTTTCACCACTGTCATACTGTGTGTGACAACTTTTGCACACGTCATACGCCAAACACGTTAAAAACTGCGTGGAAATCAGCCAATGACGTTAAAAATCACGATTTTCTGCTTGGTAAACCACTTTCGAATAAAAATGAACGGTTTTCAATGTTCGTTTATCGTCGCAATTAACAGGCAACAGGCGAGGTCGAACACAACGGTTGTGTCGGCGTTTTTAATTTTCTTGACGATAGAAGGGGAAAAGGAAAGAAAGCTCAAAGGCTACGACTCTTTCTCCTATGTCAGAAAATCAGAGTGAGGAAATGAGTAATTAACTTTTCAGGATATATAATTAAGATAAAGAAACGAGACCGGATCGATCCTTCACAGAGAACCCTTTCCTTCGTTCTGTCTTTCCTGTCGTTCCAACCCTTTTTCCCTTCGCTCCTCGCTCTCAAGGAAATTAATTCCGTAAAAAAAAAAAAACGATCAGTTTGTTTGTTTGTTTCCATCGATGACGCTGACCCAACGATTCGATAAGAACGACTCGCATCTTCGTAAAAGAAAAAAAAAAAAAAAAANNNAAAAAAAAAAAAAAAAAAAAACACAAACCACCAGGTCCTTCAATTCATGGATATTGCGATAGAAAAGGTCCCGGTTAACGTCTTGATGTTGGGAACGTGCGGATTTGGAATAAAATGCCTTATATAACCTCCATTGAGGTTTGACTATAATTCGTGGTTGAAAAAAAGTCCAGAGGAGCTTGTCGCGTAGCGGAACCTGATAATTCTTAACAATGCGTCATTACCGAGTTTAAATGTGCACGACAAGTGCATTCGAGTGGTAGCAACGACGGGCGCAATGAGTTGGGGTTTGAGGGTTGATAGAATGAGCGATGGCAGCTAGTAGCCGAGAATTATATAGAGAAAGAGAAAATTCTGTGGGGACTAGAGGAATAGGGAAAAAGTATGAGAAAAAGAAGAAAGCATATCTGGCTATTTTTCCATACGTCTTTCATTGTATTCTTTGTGTAGCTAACTATAGATTCGAGAACTGACATTTTTATGGTGAGACAATGGCGGGCGAGACTGATGTTCCTCGACGAAGAGAGACTGCGAATATACAAGAGAAACAAATCATACGAATGAGAGTCAAAGATAGAGAGAGAGAGAGAGAAAGCAATGGAGCTAAAAATCGTTGAGAGATGGGAGAAAAAAGTGGGAGGCAGCCAGCACAGGGAATGGCATCCGATTTGACATAAGCCGGCGCATCGTTATCCGAGTAAATAGGCTCACTCGGCTGTGTGCCTGTGTTTTCCTTCTCTCGACAATCTCCCAAACCCAATTCACGATTCGTATTGTTGTCGAAACACGTGGACGACTAGACATGAAATTATTATTGTACATTCACGATTTACTTGAATTTCTTGAATCATTTCCTTTTTGATTTCGACGAAAGAAACTTGCAGAAAATCAGAATTCATAAAGCATCGATGACACTATTTTTTTAAATAATTTTAATTGAACGTTGTTCGATGGTAACGAACCTGCGATGTGTTGTTTGTTCAACTTTTATTTCTGGTGTTGCAAATAATCGTTAGCACGCAAATAAGCATAACGTTGTTGAAGGAAAAGAGAAAAATTAACATAGAGAAGAAAATGGTACAAAAAAGATCTGGTCTATTGATGACGAGAAGAAAGATAAGTAAACAGAGTGAAGCAAATATGGAGAAAAAGGACGTGAAACAACGAGGGAAAAGTTGAATTCCATGCAGTCTCGAAAGCAGCAGGAACCAGAGAAGGTACAACAGAGCCATTACCGGACCGAACTCACCATCCAACTCGTACATTTATTTTGCAAAATACTTTTTCTCCCTTTGCTAACTTAATTTACCACCGGGGGTATTAATTATAAAAAAGTAGTAACTAAATATTCCCGGAGAGTTGTGGGGGGGGGGGGGGGNGAGTGAAGGGAGGTGGGTGTTTTTTCGTTGCTGGAAACGAGTAAGCTGGCGATGGCCGCGAGCGGAATCGGAGTGTCCTTCTTCCTCGCCCCTTAAGCTCCAACGATTCCTACAATGTACACCCTTGTAACAATCTCCCCGTTCTCCTGGCACACACCTTGGATCGGAGGCACAGAAAAATGTGCAAGCTCTTGCAGCCCTTAATTATCTTATTTGTGAAAAAGTTTTAATCAAGAATAAATGTAGAATTATCTTATAAGTTGTTGGCTTTTTTTTTACAAGTCGATGAACATTGTACGTTCCTGGTCTATAATTTCTGAAAGACTTACGAGATTCTTCGTTTCGTTGAAAAAAAAAAAAAAAACGGTCGAGCAGATTTTCTTATTCGATTGGACGAAGCGAACGAACAAATCTGCAGGCTCGAAAACTTGTTACTGACGTCGTTGGAGGTCCTGGATACACAGTGGAGTAGAAAAAACATTTAGAATCGAGAACAGGAGGTAGGAGCGAGGGAAGATGATAAAAAGAGACGACACACTGTATTGCTTCGGCGTAAATAAATAATTAGAGTTTCTGTCGTTTTATTTTGCTTTATATCGCAGCGTTCCCCATTCCATCGTATTCCCACTGATTTTTCTTCTTGCTTCTATATTTATACATTTTAGTTCATTCTCGTCCTCGTTCTGCCTTGACAGATCGGTGAATGGCAGTGATTGGCAGTTAATGACGACTCTCCACGATTTTCAAGCACCCCTCCGCGAAGTCTCGCCTTTCCGAGATACTCAGCCCGATAAGACGAGAAAAAAGTGACAAAATTGCCAATAAGTATAAATTCGTATTGCCATATCGAGAATCGTCTTGCAGTTAATGACAAAAAAAATGGCAGTGTCGTTTCTCTTAATATCTCCAAGAGAAGATGGAGGATTAATAGCAAAAGCGTTGCATGAGCAAATTTGCTCATTTCGAACATCAATAATCACGTGGCGGCGAAAATAAATGAGCTGGAGGGAAAGAGAGGGGATGGGGGGGAAGTAAGAGCGTGGGAGGGATATTGATTATAATATCGCATGATTGGTACAATCACGTCGCATTGTGGCCGTCGATGCGAGTTGCATGCAACCTCCCAATCCCGTGCAAGTTGCGTGAATGTGTGTGTTTGTGTGTTCTGAGATCACGTTAGTACTTGGGAACATTATAGACGGAGGGAGAGCATGTTTGAAAGGGCAAAAGGAGAGAAACGATATGAAAAAAAGCGATGTGTGGATGTGCACACACGTAGAAAATGTATCCATCCATATATTTATATGCAAACGTATTATAATCGTACTTTTTTTTCCTCCCCTGAGCTGACTTAGCGTGGGCTACGATAGCATCTCCGCGAGCTGGAAGCGAATCGATTTCTTTCATTTATATTTCTCTTCTCCTCGCCCCTGACCTCCCTCGCGCCACTGGCTTACCGACTCCCATTCAGCACCCTCGCGTTCGCAAAACTCTAGATGATAATTACGGTCAACCGATCCATCGCTCATGGCACGTCGCTAAAAACACCGCATTGCGATATTCACAACCCTCCCTCCCTCCTCTCGGAATAGCCTCTTTCCCGTTTACTGGCGCTTTCTCTCTTCCTCCTCGTCGCTAGATACGAGGCTCTCCGTTGCCTCGATGTCTCACCTATTCTTCGCCGCACCCTCCCTTTTGCTCTTTGCCACCTTCGAACAGTATTTTTCAACCCACCTCCTCCCATCGCTCCATTCCGTCTGCACCCCCTTTTTCCATCGTTGTCCGCAATCAGTGAACGCCTTTTATATCGAGCCAACGAAGAAGCTTTCACATACAAATCTATATTTGTGTACATACAGCGAAGGCTTGCTTTTGCCTCGTGCTGGGATTCTTCGCTCACTTTTTTGTAAGGCGTCCAAGAAGAAAGAGAACTTCTGCTATCACTGTGCACGCAGAAATGTGGAACGAATGGTAAGACAAATACAAAACTTGCGTCTATGACGTACGTCAGTACCCAATGATTTAACGACTTCGCAGGTATCTTTTGGGTTTTGCCTGATCTATTCACTATTTTTATCAGCCCTCTTCGTCCTCTTGCCTTTGTCATTGATTTTTGAACTTTTTATTATGCACACTCAGGCATTCCACAGATGGATAATCGTTTATACGTGTTTCGCAACAGCACAAACGTGGAAAGATCTTTATATTTTTCGTTCTCTGTACTCGAGCAAGCTTCCGATAGCCTTTACGTAGCCCGGGACGCTAATGGGCGCCATTGCCTTGTCTGCGAACACCAATGCGTAAAGAGCTGCAAATCTACGATATATATGTATACATCGACATACAAAGAGGAAATATATATACATGCAGAGATCGGTTCTGTAAAAGGGGTATACGAAAAACAGGATATAAAGACAAAGCGATATGGAAGGGTTTGTACAAGAGGGAATGGAGGTTCGGTGGGGTTTGGAGGGTGAGAAATGCTCGAGGGAAAGGTACAAAGCTCGTGCACTGGCTGCACTCACACACATCTTTTGTATCGACTGTTGAGCGAAAAGCACAGAAGGGAGAGACACCAAGGAACAATAATGGTCACGAGTCTTTGTCGGGCTTCGAGTTTGTTTTAGTTAAATATACACATACGTGGCTCTGCAATAAAATCTTTACTGCATGTTCCTAAAACTTGGAATAGAGTATTAAAGGCTGAGGATTTATCCTCGATCCATCAGAAGCGAAAAAAGCTCATGATCCTTGGAGGAAAATAAAAAAAATTGTATTCAAAAAATTGTTCATAGTAAACTAGAATTTCGTACTCAAAGTTTTTGGGAAAAGAGTGTTTGCTCTCGATGGCAAATGATGCCTATCACCTCTGTTCCTGCGACCCACACAATGTTTTTTTTTTTTGCGATCTGAAAACAACGGATCAGGAGCGACGTTATTTATCACTCGGGGAGCCCAGAGCATTTCTCTTTTCTACTACGTTGCCAAAAGAATGAGAATAAGAAGTGGTGGATGACGAAGAAAAGCGATAAGGCGGAGAAGCTTCGAAAAAGATCTCATCGGGTAGTGCTTTCTCGTCTCAGAGTCGCGCTGTTGCGGGGATGATCTCGACGAGTCTTTCGCAACCGGAAAAGAATGAGAGATGCGTATACATCGTTGTGTATGGAAGGGGATCGCGTACGAGAGATGATAGGGTACGTGACGACTGCCGAAGATATTCGGTTGCGCCGCGGAAGAGTATCCTATAAGCTTAATCCACGGGACGACAGGAGCTACAGAAATATGGGTCCATATTGTCCTCATACATCATCCGACTTTCTGCGCTGCTTCGATACTTTTATCTCTATTATTCTTATTGTTTGTTTGTCTCTATGTGTCTACGCACTTATCATCATTGCGTCCCTGTATCGTAAGAGTAAAGCCTCAACTTGATTAATAAAAAAATAAGCAGGAAAATATTCGATTCGTTATCTTACGATTATCTGACATTTTCGACGTGCATTCGCCGCGGAAATATTCTTAAACAAAATTCGCTACTGCGGAGCATGTAACCGAAGCTGCAGAAAGCTTCGTACTGCATCAACTATGAATCGTAATTGTATTTGTTATTTTAAGGTATGTGCGAATGTAATTACAGGAAAGTCCGCTTAAGCCTGCAAAAGGTAAACTCTCTGGAGTGCGAGATTGTAATAGCGAGAGCGAGAGGGACGCAGAGTGTGAGAGAAAGAGAAAACACAGTGGAAAAAGGGTAAGTCATGGCACGAGCCTCTCGTCCACGCCATCACCGCGAGGGTAACGCCATAGCAAGCCCTACGACCCTCGTTTATACGTTCGCAGTCGTCACTCGCCCAAGCTGTGCGCAGCCCTTTTCCATAAAAGTGCGAGTGAGATAAAATTGTCGCGATCCTCAGGACTAGGGGCCCCGCGACTCCCGCGAGCAAAACGTTCACGTTGCCAAGAGAGCGTTTCATCAGAAGCGCCATCAACAGTTCCACAGACCACTTAACTCATAAATGAGGGATTATTTCATCCTGTATGGATCAAAAAGCATTACAATTAACGTTAACCGACTACCAGAGGGCAACCGCTCTGAATCTTCATTCACTTCATTATACGACCAACTTAAGTCGCTAAAGAAATAGTTTCCGGTTATTTGTACGTTGGAGAAAAACGATGACGAGAAACATCGAGACGCAGCGTTCTTACAACTTCACGAGGAGAAAACCGTGTAGGAATTTTTTCAGTTGTTGATTGGGCACAGGCAAAGATTGTCGGATTGTCACTGAGTGAGCTTCGGTTAAGAAAATGAGTTGCCAAATATGGATGAACAATTGAACATTTCCTGCACGTGGTCCAGATGACTGTTGGAACGTTAATAACAATTTTTTTTTCCCAATAGCAACGTGCAATTTTTTATCGACAATTAAAAATATTATTTCTGTCTTTCTTTCCCAGACAATCAAATTCTGCAGATTTCGTCAGGAATCTCAATACTTGCCGAGTGGCTGACAATGAGGCGAGGGGAAATAAATAAATCGACAGGAAACCTTGTACATATTTCTCGTAATATTTGACAAATCATTCCAGCGATGGTATCAGCCGCTGAGCAACAGATAATTAATTGAACGATCTTCGTATCCGCTCTGGAAAACCATTTCCGCGTGTCAAACGATATGACCGATGGTCGAACTCCATCCAGACGGATCTTTTATCTCTTTCCATAGTTTTTGTATCCCAATGCCGATAACTTCGTGTTTGTCATTCCTTGGAGAGGACAATGTGAGGCTGCAATCTGACAAATTTTTTTACGGAATGAAAAAAGGAAAAAAAAAAAATACGTGTCAGGTAAAATTATGAATCTACTCATTAGCAGCTATTGGCAGGGAAATGTCGTGGATGTTTGAAAAATTACAGTCTGAGGGAAAACCAATGTTCGCTGATGAAAATTCTTTATCATGTTCGAAAGTAAATAAGAATTGGCTGCTGTGCGGCCAGCATGAGGGCACCGCGAAGAGTGTGCACTACAAATAAGTCTGGTCCCAAGCACTTTGGAGTAAAGGGTGTATGATTGATCGCACCATGGCATGCCAGATAATGCAATTTTATTTCATTTGATTCTTCGCCAAGGTAATTGCTATTTTGGCGGCTCTAGATGCCGGGCTAGGGCGCTCGACTACCGAGTGATGTATTGGCTTCTCCATTCTCATTCCGCGCACATTTTTACACTCCCTAAAGAATATATTTCTCCCTCAAACTCGCAGTTTGCACGATATCAAAGACCCCTTTCATTTTTCACAAGCCATGGAAGAAAAAACGAAATATTGATTCGGCTCTACACCGCAGCCATCCCCTTGGATAAGGCGCACCAGACTGTTCTGCAAGGAACATGCAATTACTCCGAAATCCTTATCGATATGAAACATTTCTCAAGAAGAACGACATGGTCTAATTGGAGCTGCTGCACCACATGTAAGCCAAATCACCAGGGAAAGGAAATCTTGGATGAAACTCTCGCGTTCCGGGTACACGAACGACAATTTTGCAAATGAGATAATGTCGATGAAGTTTGCGAGCAGGAAAAAGGGAAAGCACCTCGCTGGAAACACAAGCATCAGCATGTCCGCGTTCCTACTTGCGCACGGATGAAACTTCATATTTTTACTTCGTAGCTAAGAACCTCGGGAGAAGAGCAAATTGGAGGAGTGTATGAGGCGAATAACACAAAAAATGGCATAGTCGTTGCGACGTGCACTCGTCGTCAAATTATCGTTATTGGGTCCTGTAGAAAAATTCACCGTAGGCGGTCATACCCGGAGTCACTCGTTCATACAGTTTCGGTCTTCCTTATACTTTGTTGGAAAGTTTTTAGAAATAAAGGGATTGGCAATGAGCAAAGAAGATGTCAGCTCATCAGGATTGAACCGATGTATGACGAAGACAGTGAATATATAATCAGGGGCAAATGGCAAGGTTCCGAACCAGAAGTTGCGGCGGGGGTAAGGGGCGCGGGGTGTATCGCAGAAACAGATGGGAGTAGCAAGTTTATTCGAAGCAACGTGATAAGTTGGTACCACGACCGCAGCAACCGCATTATTATTATCATCATCTTGTGGGGCTTATTGTTATTATTGTTATTGTTATTATTATTGTTATTATTGTTGTTGTTGTGGCTACATCGACCGCGAACACTCAAACTCGTTAAAACTTTCGGCATTACCGACTTCGGCCTGGATTCTCTACCCTCCTTCGTGCACTTTACAAACTCACCCCTTCGGCCTTTGCAATCCTTAAACCCTCCTCGCTCTCTCGGGCAATCCGGATCGCAATTTCAAATCGCGTCGTTTCTTTTCCTCTTGAACCGCAGCCCCTCCTCAACGCCCCCTGTCACAGCTCCCAGTATCGGGTCACGGATTGCATGAACAACGCCGTATGATTCTTGCTTGCCAAGGCGACCCCGCTAAATTAGACAAAGTTCAGTTGTTGCGGACACGAGCTATAAAAATATGGGATAATTCGGTATAGCATTCTCGGGGCAGGTACCACAAAGCTGAATATAAAAAACGATAAAAACGAGATGGAAAAGTTCGATGTAACAATAAACAAAGTCATTAAGCTTTTGAGAGGAATGATGTGTTCTACAGCATCGGACTGTTCTGTCGATTCGTTCTTTCTTCCGGAAATAAAACAGACAATGGATCGTTTTATTTCAAAGTTTCCTGGCTTCGGTTTCTTCGTACCTCAAGGGCCTGTATAGTGCACGGTTGCTTGTTGTACCTCTCGCTACATTGAAACGAACTGCTCGTAAACACAAGGTAAAAGACACGAGAAACGTTGGATAAAGTATGCTCCTGGCGTGCCATGTGCATAGCCAACGCGTTGGAGAATTCAAAGCTTGATAATTTTTTGGTATCCCTCTATATCTATGTTGCTGCCATCGTTGCAAACGGAATATCTAGGAATACTGAATTAATCGTTCCTCGCAGAGTCCGGAGGTAACGGCCAGAAGTGGTATTTGGCGAAGATAGGAATAAGAATGAAAGGAAAAGGAATAAGCCTGGTATTCGGTAGCGCAGTGCCGACGTTACCATTTCTTGCTGGACAGAAAAAATGGCGATATAAAAATAAACGGAGTTGAACGAGCGGCTGCGGAGAAGTGGAAAGAAGAATAATGTGAAAAAACAACCATTACCGAACACAGCGAAGAAAAAAAGAGGATGAGGTAGAGGATGTTACCATTCGTTTGTCGAAAGGGAGAAACAGGTATGTTGGTGCGCTGGCGGAATGTATGGCGATTCGGAGTCATGCGATTCAACTATAAAACTCTGCGAGTTTCCAACTGGCGAGGCGTCTCATCCTTTCCCATTCCTCTCAACGACTAACCTCTTTCATCCTCTTTCCACTTTCCTTTCCTCCGTTCAGCCGTTATTTACGGTTTGATTCACCTTATCGCAGCACTCTTACCCCTTTTACATTTCTCTGCTGGTTCCTAGTTTTCCAGTCTTTCCATATCAAAACCTCGAAAATGTTGCCCTCATACGGTACAACTTTACTCACATGCCTATCAAGTCCATCGTCTATCAAACATCCATTACTTCGGATCACGTACGTTCAACTACACAGACCCATACTGCCTACTTATCGAATCTGATTGGAGTACAGAGAAATGCAGGGAAACAATGAAAACTTCATGTTGGCATTAATTCATGCAAAATATAAAATGCCCTCGTGTTTCAATTTATTAGAATGAACCATGAACAAGCACCATGTCATTGGGATGAACCAGACTGTCGTTTGAATTGCACTATTCAGCAGGTCTGCAAACCACAGTCAAACTCATTTTGCCAAAGGGGTGGATGGAAGAGATTCTCAATGACGTACCTGCTGGATCAAACTGTTCAAGGATCTTCTTGTCTCCGCTAGGAAGCTCCGTCCGCTTGATTCGTCCCAGCTATAAAGGCAATGGCGCACAGAAGGGCATTTGCTTGAAGTACATTCCTTCCTTGATCTTAGAACGGAAGGCTCACTTGGATGTAACATAAACGTAGCTTTATATATAAATTTAGATAGTACGTATCCAGGTCCAAGGATATTTCTCTGAGAAGCTTTGAAGCTGCAGAGAACGTATCAGGATACTCCTCAAGGATGGAACGTAAGAAAGGATACTGTAGGAGCAATGGTTGTACGGGATCGGCACTAACAAGTGGTGGACTGGTATATCCAAGACTGAGGGAATAGACGATAAACAGACGAATGAGACGATCCGAAAGCAAGACAAGATAGACTTTTGTGCTGTTCGTAGGACGTTCAAGCTCAATGGCATCTCCTGATGTTACTCCTGTACTTTCGCAATCTCCGTTCAAACGTATATACTCGCTTCTCGGAAGCAATGCGAAGCAACGTCCTAAGATGATTCAGCGTTTGTGTCTGTGCAGCTAGACCAGTATCTGGGATTCGAATATGTACGTTGTAATTGAATGCGCTGAGTATACTGTAGTTTATATACTGCATCATAGCCACTAGACTGGAGACACCATCTTCCAACGTAAACATCTTTCATCAACGTTCATTTCGATCTTAATAGCGAATGCTTTCACGTCGACCATATTAGCCAGATGTGGTAACAAAGCTCGTTCAACATGAACTGACTGGACGCAGAATATGCTCGGATCCTTCAGGAAACCTTCTGACACTCAACGATTACCTTGATGAGCGTGGATCAAATTTGAAGAATTGGGATCGTTCTCGATCGGTTTTTTGGAATTACACAAGAGCACGGATTACTTGGGAGACTTGAGTCTATAAATCTGAGCTCCTGGAAGTAAATAATGTCTTTAGTGACGAGTCAAGGCAGCTTGCCATGTCAATCGCCACATCAAAATTAATTTTGACATCCAACATCTGAATGATCGCTTTTGGCAAATATCACGAAGTTTGCTCAGCTCACTTCCCTTTTATTATATCTGAGCTTTCGTAATAAGAGGATAGAGGTGAGCCATCCTTGAGTTCTCGCTGGGATAGTACAGCAATCTCACCAAAACCATGTTCCGAAAGGACGACGAGTTTGGAAACGTCGGATCGTACTGCTTATGCTATCAGTGCGCGATTCCGGTTTGCATTCCACCCCTCAACGTCTATCCACGGCTATTCCTCTTCCCATCTTCATCCATCCATACTACAATGCAGCGGTATTAATTATGAGATATTATGATAAGATGCGAACAATACGCCCGTATTGAATGAGATATCCTTCCGGAAGCCCACCCCACGTTCCTTCTCTCACTCCTTCCAGCTCGATCCATTCCCGCAGCATCACTCGGTGTCTCTCTTCGTTGCGTACACTTCTCCACTGATAGAAATAGTCCGGACGTATTATACCATTCATCTCTACTCTCAAATCGATGTATCACAGATATACGGATATAAATGTACCACGGAGAGGCTGCGAAGGGTTATCTGTCTGCCAAGTATCCTCCAAGTATTCCCAAAGCCTCGGATTGGGTGTGTACACGCAAACCAACGTTGTCTTCTTTGGAAATATACAAGAGAAAGTTTTCGATGTACGCAAATGGAATATAGGAGGTACATCCAACGATGTATAGATCCTAATCCAAGAGCTCCCTGCCGTACGAAGCTGAGGAGAAATCAGTGGATACGTCTTAGAGGGTAAACGAAGCGTGCATGCTCTCCTAAGTTCTCCCTTTAAAGACTTCTGTTCATGTTTGGTCTCGAGCTAATTCATTCAGAAGACGAGCTGTATTAGGGATGTGGCATGGTCTAGGAATCGCTGAAAAGGTATCGTTTTCGATCGTCTGTTTCAACGTTTGAAAACGATTGGAGCACGAAGGAGAAGAAAACTAAGGAACCGAAAGATTGGATCAATCACGTGGCTGGTATTAAAAGATTCCTAATTATTTTCATCTCGTTCTCAGATACGTACGCATGTTTTTTCTTCCGATCTTGAAGCTGCTCTTCCTAGAAGTTCTCTCATGTATGACGTCGACTCTCGAGGCTCTTGCTAATCGGAATAACCGGAAGAATCACCGCAGAGCAAAGTGGACGAAATTTGAGGACAAACGATCTGCAAACGCCCATCAGGACGAACAAGAGAACGAATATGGTATCGTCCTCAGTTAATTCTGCATATTGTAAAAACTCGCTAAGCAAAATTTGGAAATGCGAAATGAAAATGTATGAGGGAAAACCGTGAACCGCTAAATACGCAGACGATTCGGAATTCCAGATGTCATCGAATATTCTGTGTTTGCTTAAAGATACTCGAACCAAGTGGCAAAGAGCTTTCCATCAACTCGTGGAAATGGAAATTCGATTTCACCCACTGGTTGTTATTGCAGCGTCTAAACATTGCTCGCTCTCGTTCCAGCGTGCAAAGGGGCTTGGATCGCGAGAGATAGGGGTTCAAGCTGTGGTACACACTCGCGGCAATCTTATGAAGCACAAAATACAACGCGATATCGAAACAATGTTGTTGAAGATGGAGAATTCGCGTGGAACGTTTGTTGGCACGATCGTTGATTACGAGTGAGACAAAATACAACTGTCGTTTCCCTGGCCTCCAACCACATTCTTTAGCCACAGAAGCGTAAATATTAGTAGCCCGATGTGTCTGCATGGCATCAATGAATACTGTAAAGCTTCGCATTGCTTTTGCACCATGCGGCATACGATTGGATGTACGATTGATAGGTTTATGGGAAACTGGAGTAACGAAAGGGATTCCCTCGGAGTACCAATAGCGTAATCCGTTAAAATAAGCAAAAGACCTTTTCATGCTTCTCTTGCTTGCTCGGTGTGTACGTGTTTCCGTGGGTAGTCATTCCCTTTCGATTGCTTCCATGCCGCAATTCGTTTCTCGGGGATCGTCGTGTGTCTCTCTTATCGCACGGCCCCATCCATCCATTCATCCCCTTACGATTCGTAATCAGACGCGAAGACGACTCGAAATCTTCGTTTCTTGTGTGAAAGACACGCAGTTAGATGGATCCGGAAAGAGGACAGAGATGGAAAATTCCAGAGAGAAATTCTCGCAGGACTTGTACAGACCCTCTTTTCCCCCTCCACCGTCACTCTCTCTCTCTCTCTTCCCTCCTCTCTCTCTCTCTCTGAAGTTAATTAGATCCAGTTTATGACGGGGTTGCCTGATGCTCTGATTGAAGATGCGAATATTTCCTCCCCTCTGCTTCCATCAGAACCCCTTCAGTACCATCCCACCTATAACCTTACTTCTCTAACCCTATCTATCCCTCGACTGTCGTCACACTGTAAACTTGGGAGGAATAAATTAATAGGAAAGTCATTAAGCGCGCGAGATGGCAAACGAGCGCAACGTCAAAGTTATTTCTTCTAGAGATATACGTCAAGTTAAAATACGACGTCTCGTGGGTGATAAAATTGGAATGTGAGCTTTGGTGAGTTTGGTTGCTGGGCGGTGGAATCTTATGCAAAAATATGGCACGAGCAGTTTGTCACATTAGTAAAAAGCCCATTGTCCGCTGACTAGACAAGAACCATTAGCTTGGTAGATGGTCAGAGTCCAATTGGTGTCTGAAAGGAAACATGAGGAAGTAACAGAAAAAAAGAGAAGATGACCAACTTGAAGAAAGTCGAACACAACAAGAGATTGTTTTCCTTGTGCGAACTAACCTGAATCGCTGTTCCGTGGTTCAAGAAGTTGGTGGATGAGGCTGAGAAATCTCTGATTAAATCTGTGGGAGATGAGCAACCGAAGTCACGGGATCACAGAGGGAGTATTTGAGTTGGTTCGGGATTCTTGGAATTTGCGCGTATATAACCTTTTCCGAGAGTTCAGGCGCCACAGTCCGGATGAGAACGATTTTAGGGTATGACTATGAGGCACTCCGCGACCCGGCACGTCCTTCTCAATCGAATTTCGGTTTTCTCTCAGCTTCTCTCTCGCTCTTACACTGCTCGCGACGTTTACCCTGAAATCGGTCGAATTCCTAAGACGTTGGCTTTCCCACCAATACATTTCTTTGCGGTATACACGAGGCAAATAGCTCGCAGACATCGAGGTTCGTCCCGCCGCAGGGATGGAAAAATCTACGAACGGCGTTTATTTTCACGGGAGCGATATTTAAATTCTTCTTTTGACCACGCGGATTCTAAAATTCCACATTGTGTAAACGCGCATCTTCTCAAGATTCAGGGCTATTGAAAATACCGATTTGACACCCGTGCTTCCTACTTCGGACTGTCCGAGCCAGCTGTCCCCTCGTTTTCGAAACAATCCACGAAATACCGTCGTAGCAAAATCTAACGTTGAATAACACCGGTGAGTGCGAGTGTCACGAAGAAGTGAGGAAAAGGAACGCATCGCCGGAGGAGAATTAAACGCTACAGTCACGTTAACCACGCTTTCGTGGCTAAGACAAAAAGCATGTATATCAACACGATTTGGAATTGAGCTTTTACTAATGTGCATTATAATCAAGTTTGCCGAATCGTAATGGCTTTCTCTAACGGAAAAATTAAATTGCACGGTAACCTTAATGAGGTGAGTGAGGTAAAACACCTCCCCCTGACAGGTTCGGTATAGTGCACCGACGTACGAGCCATATTAGTATTAAACGTCTGACAAATTGGTCGTCAGTGCAAACTTAAACAGCTAAACGAACCAACGTCAGTTATTAATAATTAAACATTAAAAACCACGGCTATGGTGGTGTACGGTTACCCTGTCACGAGCGGAGCGAGAAGGCGAGCTGGCGAGCCTTTGAGCTTAATTATTTCTCTTTCGTAGTAACATGCGCTCGCGTCGACGCCCGAGAGCAAGACTCGACGTCGCGGCGGTTGCACTCTGGCTTAAACTTGGGAATTACGGTAAAGGGAGGGAAGGAGTTGTTAAGGGTGTAAACGCCCTTCTTCTGAATTAGTATGGGAGTACCTGCGCGTACACCTGTTTGACGTTTCACAAATGTATATGTAATACTGATACCCGGAGTAATGGGCCGCGCAAGCACGGCACGTGGACCACGTGCGAGCTTGCAGCATCCGAGACTCTACTCCGGACCACCGATTTCCAAATCAAAGCCGGGGAACCGCGCAATAAAGCGAGAAAAACCCCATCGCCGCGCAGTTCCGTCGACGTCAATTTTTATTATAATTCGCATCTCTAATAATATTTTCCTCACATGGGAAAAATACAATATTCTCTGTGATACGCGAAGTTGTGTTCACGAGCTCGAATTCGTGTTGGTAATATTTACCAGCAGTAAATCTTGCACCATCAAACGTCCATTGTGCTCCAAAGGGTTCTATGAGCTTAGGGATCTTACGAATATGTACATATTACGAGGTGGATGCATGGACCGGTATAGTTCGCGTCGCAGAGACGATTCGTGAATACGTTATGAAATATATATACACGTGCGGTTACGGTATAAAGTATTCGCGTATGACATTTCTCTCGTCATAGCAAAATAATAGAGTGACACGTATTTTCAACAGATACGAGTATAGGAACATAGCGGAATCGAGGGATTCCTCATGGAACAATGGTAAATTTCAGTGCTTTTGATTTAACATGAAACAATGCGAGTCGCTGGGGTTGTCCACCCCAATGGGTCAATGCGGCGGCGACAGACGCTACTTACTTGCAGTTATTGTTGTGCGGCGCTGCATCGCGATAACGATTCTCCATGAGAATTATATCGTTAACCGGGTTGAACCTTCGTCGGTGTTTTAAAGTTTCGAGAATCCAAGTTTTTCACGTTATTATACAGACGGCGGTGAAATTAATAGATTTTCCGTACGCACGGACATTCGTAATGAAGACAAAATTTGTAAAGATTTCTCTCGAGGTTCGATGGTCAAGCAAAATTTTTCGACATATTTTCTATATGTGAATACGAACATTATGATCCTCGCATAAAATTTTACGCGTGCACTCGATGCGTTTACGAGATGCTATATCATTTTTAGAGCATTCGCTCGCGACGTGATTGCGACACGTTGCTCGCGACAGGGAACTTTACCAGTCGACAAATATGTATGGTTCGCAAATTCACGGTTTGTTCATCATATTATTATTACGATGAAAACTCATTACCCTCTGGACTTATGAATTGAAATCTCGTCCAACTTGCTTCTAACGTGTATGATTATACATTTGTTATTAGAGAGATTGCCTCTCGAAAGATTGCTGTTTTGTGTGCACGCTTTCCATGTTTTTCTTCTCCCTCGAAGCCCCATTCTCTCTTTTTCTCTCTTGATTTTCTTCTTTATCAGATTCTCTCTCTCTCTCCCTCTCCATCTCTCCGTCTCTCTCGTACTCTCTTTTTTGGGCGTCCTTCTTACTTACCGCCCAAGCCAGCACCCCCGTGATTTTCCCTTTTCGAATAATATGTATAGCTCCTCAGGACTCACTGCCCCCACCCCCTCCCAACTACTCAGCCACCCTCTGGCGTTCTCATCATTACGTTCGCTGGTAAAGCTGCAGCAGGCATTCGAATTACACGCCAAGCGAGCGTTTATATTCAATTTGTTTCTAGAAATTACAATTTGTTGAGAATTGGCAAGACTCCGAGTGAATTGGGAATTGGAAGGAGAGAAAGAGAAAACGGAGATTGAGAGAGACGCCAAGAAAGAAAGAGACTGCTATTAAGCAGAAGGAAGCGAGCGAGAACGATCGCTAAAATAGAGAAACGAACAAGAATGAACTGATGAGAAACGGAAAACAAACGAACTGAGAAATTACAGTCCCTTCTTCTTTTACACGTTCTACGAGAAACACGATTCGTTCATCTATCACGTCGAATGAATAGAACTAACTCCGCAGTTGACACGCTCCGTGCTCAGCCAGTTTTATGACATTGTTCTCCATCACAAATGGGTCAATGATGATCCACCGAGCTCAAGCAACCAACCAATCCATCGACTCCAACATCTTTAATGATCGTCTCGTCGTGAAGTATCGATTGGTTATAATTCGGAATTTGTTGTACCAACTTATTAACGTTTTAATATTTTCAGCCACGGCGATATTTGCGCTGCATCATTTTACTAACGATGTCACGAGTTTTTTCGTTCCAGCCGGTTTCGGGGACGTAAAAAAAAAGACGAGAAATCTGTTCACTAATGTTACCAAAATTATTGGAAGCTGTCACCAGGCAAAGTTGTTGAGGCTGAAAAAAAAATTGATCGAAGAAAAATATATCAAAATATCGATTTTACAGCTTTTGACGTTTCGATTGAATTTTACGATTTCTAGTCTCTCCTTTTTATCGACATCAAATATTGAAATTAATTGACGGGTAGCAGATATAGACTGTGCATAGTAAAAGAAGAAAAAATCGATTCCAAAGGGATAAAAAGCTGGATTCTATTGAGTAGAAACCAGTAACAGCGACAGTTGTAAATTTTATAGTCAAGTTATCGTTTCGAACCCAGTAAACCGAAATTATTACAGCCTCGTCGATATCGATTGATTGTTACGATCTTTACGACTTTTGTACCACCCGACGATACATCTACGGGGTATTTCTACATTTTATGCTTATTCGATATACGAATGAGATCCGCGATTTAAATTCGTATCGAATGTGGTGGAATGTCTAATAAAATATGAGCGTATGTGCATGAAATGTTTTCCGTATCTGCATGCGAAACAGAACAGAAAGTTAATTACTTTCGCCCACCTCCGTCTTTTTTTTTAATGAAGCGGAGGCGGAGGTGAAAACTACGTGCACGGTCAATTCACGTAGCAAAGCCGACTTAGTTTTTCTTTAGCCGTTTGAAAAATCTGGTGGACCGAACCAAAGACGAAATGAGTAGCGAATAAAAACTTTTTTCACACATTGCTGATCTTCTGAATGACGGAACGCCGGAAGTGGGGAAGAGGGGTGTACGAAAAAGTCACAGTCATGCAGTTGCAACAAGTCGAGGTACAAAGAAGACAGACAGAAAGAAGAGGATCGTCGCGTTGACTAGCGCGAGCAGGGATGAGACGAAATTTGAGTAGAGCACCAGTCGCGCGTTTCAATTAATAAAATTCATTTGAATGCGTCCATTAATGTTTTTTTTTTCTCCGCACGAAGAGCATGGGAAGAGAGGCCGTGCGACGTGGTAAAGGGTTTCGCAAAAGAGTCATCGTCTCCGTTGGCTATGCGTCGTTTAAAGAAACGGGCGGGGTGCAAATAAGGTGCTGGGGGAATGGGACAGGAGTGAAAAAGGGCGCTCGCCCCGAGACTTTTCTCCAGCGGTGGGAGTTTATAAATAAATATACGCGAACTGGAACGAATAAATATCCGCGAGAAGGAGCTCGCGCGAGAGAGGAGTCAAGTGCCCACAACGAAGACTGCTGGGGCCGGAGGAACGCCAGAGAGTGCGAGGGAGAAAAAAAACGATGGAAAGAGCGTCGTAGAGTGAGTGTGGGGAAAGAAGCAACGAAAATGCGAGAAAACGATAGAGAGGGAGAGAGAGAGAGAGAGAGAGAGAGGGATGGAAAGGGGTGGCGAATAGGGAGAATGCTCACCAAAAGACGCGAAGAGGGATGAAGAAAGGGAGCAACGAGGCTCTGCACGACGCCGCAAAAGGACATTTTAATTAATATTATTCACTTCTTAACTAACGATCAAACGTCCGTTTTCGAGCGCGAGACGTGCGGAGAGACTCTCACCGGGTAAAGAAAAAAGCTCGAGATTCAGAGACTCCTTGTCGTATATATGTATGAGAACGAATCGTGCGAATCGCTTGGTGCGACTCGTCGCGATAGGAAATGAAATTTAAAAAAGGTGCCTGCTCCGACAGAGTGGAAAATATTATCGAGTTTCTGATAGAAACAAAAACAGAAAATCATCCCAATTATTCGTCAAATTTCCACTATGTTTTGAATTATCGTTAGATTCTTATCGATCTCCGTAATTCACATGCAAAACAATAGCTTCCCCTAAAAATACCAAACTGCAGAAAATCTCAGTCCAAAAATTGATAAACGATCGAATTTCCTCGTTGAAATCCAACCGCGTGATCACGTACGTCATGAGAGTGAAAACTCTTTGCCTGAGCCCACGACCTTCCGAATATTCTGCATGGGATGAAGCACACGAGCCCTTTCTTCGGTTTTCTCCTCATCTGTATCCCTCACTTCCCTGTATCATCGTTTTCCCTCACTCCAACTTTTCCATCCTCCGTCTGCTCAAGCATCCCCTCAATAATAATACTTTGACTGCTGCTTGCTATCTTCCGGTGGCTGCGTACGGCCTTCTTCGTCGTCAGGTTCGAGACGACGTGAACTTCGCGTTTTGAATACATTTATGAATCGTTTCTCTCTCGCGAAATATCTATGCACGTCGCGAATGCTTTCTCCCTCCGCATGTTTTTTTCTCTTCCTTTTCCTGTTTCTTTCTTTCTCTCCCTCTCTTTCCTTCTCAAGAGCGGATGTCCCATGCGATAACTCGAAACGATATATTCAACGCACACGAGGCTCTCTTTCCATCTTTCCTCCTCAATCCTTGACTTCCATATCCCTGCGATCTCCAAGCCAGAGAGCTTTCGAATCTTCGTCTCATATTCCTCACGATATTAGCGACCTTTTACCTAATGGAAAGTGACGGATGATACATGGGTACGTCAAACGTGACGTGGCGTTCAGCATTTTCCTGCTTCTGGTCTCCACAATGTATGATTTTTTGAATAATTTCAAAGTCCAGGGTTCTCATAAACAATCGCCTGCGAAATTTACCCGATCGCCTGCTGATCTGGGGGAACGATTCCAAATTGTAATTCACATGTCCACCGCGATCGATCGGTCCGTTTTTCAATCAAATGAAATTTTCAATTTCAACTCTTTTCAGTTTTTCAGAATAAAAAAAGGAAAACAAAACATGGTATTGGAATAATTATGTATTGAGGTTTCATAATAATCATAATGTCAAACATTCGTGATCCGATTTGATCAGTGCGGAGAGAGAATGATATTGAATGTGATAAAGAGAAACTGGGGAAGCGGGTAGACACGCAGAGGACCGATATTCCATCGGGGATAATGGAAGAAAAGCACAATAAGAGCTGGAGCGAAGGTATACGCAAAGGAGAAACAGCTCGAGCGAAACAGAGAGAGAGAGCGAGCCAGAGGAGAAAGTGAAGGAAAGGTACAGCAGGCTTGATGCTGGATAATGCTGGCGATGTGGTTCGGTTTCCATTGAGGGGAGGTTGAACTGATTTTCCACTCGTGGGATATTCAATAAAGCAACACTGAAAGGAAACCTTTTCGGAGGTGGTGGGGCTGCGAGCCTTGGGGGTGGAAGAAGAAAGAGGGCGGCACCGTCGAGGATACGATGGCTGGAAAGCTTCGCTTTTCATATAACGCTCATGCTTCTATAGATTATTTACAAACAATATGTGTGCGTGATGATTCTCTCAATTCCATATTCCTATATTTATTTTGCAAAAACGACAAATTCCTGATTGACGAATTATTTGGCCTGTAGATCGTTTGCTGTCGATTTAATTCGTTGTCGTCTCTTTTTCTACAAAAACACGTACGAGGATGGACTGAAAAGGTGACATGTCGATTAATCTTGTAAACATTTACGGACTTTGTTGAAATTTTCCATAAAACTTGATAAGAAGTTTATTTAAATCTCAAGCGTTTGTAGCTGTTTGAATAATTAAATTTTTTCAGAATAAATTCGGGATGGAAATCGAAAATGAAGGGTCAAAATCAAAATTCGAAGTTCCACTTTGAAAAGATGGCATAGTTGGCATCGAATGACCCATGCCATGACGATATGCGGCATTCACGTGATACGTAGTCAATAGATAATCAAGCTGGTGGTTTGAACGAGAGTGTGCGAAGGAGAGAAAAGCAACGACGAAAGAGTCGTGAGCGTTCTGTGAATGCCTGGCCAAAGATCAAACAGCAACCTAAACTGCTGTTTGTTTTTCATCACGCCCTGATCTCTTATGCAGCTCCCGGTTTATTCAAAATTTCAGTTGGGTCTTAGCCGGGCCTGATACTCTCTATAGACTGCACACAGGCGCGAGCATTTCTATATTCATACTTTCTTACGCGACCTGCACAATTCGAGTACATGTACACATAACAAGTATCCGAGTGTCGCGAGCCTATAGATACTCTTCTTTTTTCTGAATACACGCATAGCTCATGTCTGTGTGCATGAGATGTACTTCTATCGACTTGACGAGGGTATACGTAGAAGAGACGAAGGAGGGCTTTCTTCCCTGAGTCTATAGTCGTCGGGTGTGTGAATACTTTGGCCTCTCGTGACTCAAAGCTTACTCCGATTGCGCGTTGATGTTTGTACGCCTATGCGCATATGCACTCTTGGTACATCTCACTTTTTTCCACCATAATGATTCCATTGAGCGACGAACTTGACTCGACGACAAAAGCTATCACTCCTTTGATCTCTAACGTTCGCGGTTTATCAGGAGAGCTTGTTTTTGTGATCTTCAAAAATCACCAAAATTACCACGTGACGTTCGGAAAATTGAATGCAGTTTTGCTCCCATAATTCGAGCAGCAAATCGAAACAAAAAAAACGCTAATTACTCTTTTCCCAATCAGTGGTATTTTTCGTGGAGATTTTTGCACCTTTTTTTTTAATGGACTGCCAGCTCGAGGCTCATTCAGCCAGGCACGAAAATACAAAATGAAAAAAGGTGTTTTTATGTGTATGAGGTTTTTCCGTGATGTTGTTCGCGTATAGACAAAGTATATGCGAGCATCATCTCCGTACATTATGCATATACCCCTATAAACCAACCCCATCGCTCCCCCTTCCTTTCCTTGAGCTGCAAAGATAGAAAGCAGCGAATTCGAGTTTACCAATGTGGAGAAAATGGAAGAGAGAGGGTGGCTGCCTTAGAAGGATGCAAATTCGGTGAGAAACACCCCCTCCCTTATTTTCAACCCCACTCTCCACCTCAGCCTTCCTCGCCCCACACATACCAAGTATTTCGTGTTATTTTATTGTACTGCGACTCAATAGTGCGCGGCTGTCTGACTCTTGACATATCTTCCATATTCCTCCCTTATCCCTAACACACTGTCCCAATGCCTTTTCACGTCCGTATTACGCATGCCGGAGGATATCATCCTCCATACGTGGATATCGCGCGCAACGAAAGCTACTCTCGTAATACTACTCGCCCGTGTACAATGTACGCGTATATAGATGTTTCTTGTATGGAGATGGGGATGCAGGAGACGAGCACGAGTATTTATCTACGTATATATTTATGCATTCGAATGGGAGCAGAGCAAGAGAGAGGCAACGAGGGAGACAGTGGGAGCAGAAATCGAGGGAAGGAGAAAGGAAGGAGAACACAAATTTAAACGTACCCACGCTCAAAGGTGGGCGCTTTCGTACGAGGGTGTTACCATCTCTCTTTTCACGCTATCTCTTTCTCACTTTGCTACATATGTGCGAGGATGTACAGGTTGATTCATCATCTGCCGGAATTACGAAAGAAATAACGAGGCTTGGGAAATTGCCACTGAACGAGCTCGACTGGTCGGAAAATCCCATGAAAAATGGTCAGTCAAGTGCTTTGAAAATTTATTTAACACTTTCCTTGAGCCACGTTCACGTCGGTACTGTCGAATCTATTTTGACGCTAATCAAAGGAGCTGAACACAATTTTCATATGAACCTCAATATTTATTTTTCGCTGCATTTTGCCAGGCAACGATTTCCAATGATTTTTCTAACTGCAGAAAAAAGTCTACCCACAAATCCAAGGGGTACTGTTTAAATTTTGAAGGGTCCTGTATGTGCGCTCACAAATACGAAGGATTCAACTGGTACAGATAGCCCGACGATACGAAGTAAAACGTAGAGTCTTGGCGGGCGAATGTGAAAGAAGGAGAAGCAATGAGACAGAGATATATAAATAGATGAAGCGCGGGCTTGGCAAGGGAGGAAAAGGGGGAGGGAACGGTATATGCAGATACAACCGAGTACTTAGCATTAAGTATTCAACGCAAAGGGATCACGTATTATCGCCGACGACTCCCAGCGCACGCCGTACGTTTATTTATTGCTGTACCCTCTTTGCCTCCAACCCTTCTCCGTCCACTCCCTTCCTCTTCCATCCAACGTAACCTGCATGTACATCCTCCGTATACTTATACGATAATCGCATATATACATGTATGTATACACGAGTTTATGCCTCTAGTGGTGAACCAGGGAGTCCTCCGAGTTACCAAAAGAATAGCTACTCCCGGCCTCAGCAACCCCCTCGTGTATCGTATACACTCGTACCTCTCCCACATCACTAACCAGCCCCCCAACCCCCCATACTCCCTCTCACTCCGCATCCCCTTGTAGAAACCTCTCCAGAACCGCATACAACATACGAAACCGTTCTGCGGAGTCTCGTACATCCGGAGGATTATCGTTCACTTCCTCCAGGTTTTCCAACACTGATATAGCCTCCCCTGTTTCTTATACTCACGCCCGATTAGTTTGAAACGTATAGCAATTTATGGCTGTTCGCTGTTTTTTCGTCATTCAACATATTCCCCATTCGTTTACAGTAATTTTTTATAATATTCATTTATAGTTTATTTACGAGCATTGAAATTTGAATCATTGACGCAAAAATTGGATGCAGATTTCACTCAGCCACTCAATCACTTCGCTGGTTTCGTTGAATCGCTTTTATTCTTATTGCTTCATTTTTTCTTCAACGCACACATCGAAAAAGGAAGTTCGGACAGCCCTCGAACTTTTGTAGATATTGACAGGGCAAACTATCGACAGACAGGGATTCGACTTGCAACTTTTTCAGCCTCCGCGTACTCGAAGATAGTTGCAGGGATTTCCCTCGGTAGATAAATAACGGTCACGAAGACTCTGCTCGGGAAATACGAGCGATCATTACATTATGACCGTTATACCCGCGAGTTTAGCCCGCGGCAGAGTGTCACAAAACGAGGAGGAATCTCGCCGATGTATCATGCGTCCGTTATACTTTTCCCGCAGGAAAAGCCGCCCACGCAAACGTGCGGTGATCGATCTTACATGTACAAATGATACAACTCGTGTGTGCTGCTACGACTGTTTCGTCTTTGACTTTTTGTTCATCCCTATGCGGCACGAATCTCCACATAAGCTGAAATGGGGAGCGAGATCCCGAACGGAAAGATGGAAAAGACAAACGGAATGACAAGATAGTCCACAGCAACTTTAGTCACAGAGATATCCGCAGATACTTATCGAATCGTATTTCCGTATATGATAAAATATAAAACATCCCTTTGCCCCTAAACGACCATCGTCTTTTTTGCCCCTACAAACCAAACTCCATTTTTTCTCACATTTGCATACTCGCCTCGGAAAGGGTGTGACTCGACGTATCGGTCCGTTTGCTCATGCAGAGTGTATTGGCCATATATTTGTGTCTTTGCGAAGTTATCGTGAGAAGAAATCTCACCGAACATGCGTTTTGGGAATCGAGGCCTATTTCGAGTCTCGGTTGATCGAATAACGACAATTTGACTCGATCGACGATAAACTTTTCCGTGGGGTTCACTGGCCTTTAGTAAAAACGTGAAGTTTCCGGAAACTTTGAATTTTGTTGGATCGTGATCGCGAGTATTCCGAATAGCAATTATTTATTCTTTAAGGACAGAGGAACTTGCAACAATGCCGAAAAATAAAAAGTTCCGCATTGTCCGCGTTTTTCTTACGCGCCCCAGGTCAACGGAGCGAATCTTTATTTATGTCAAAAATAAAAATAAAGAATAAACGAAACGTGGAGCCGAAAGCTTTCAAGGAAGAATTCGAAGCACGCATGCTACTCCGGTTTTTGGAAAGAGAGAAATCAGGTCGACTGAGAACGCGAGAGAAAAAGCATCTGCGAGACCGTCGGCTAAATAAGAGGTTTGGAGGAAGGAAAAGGAGAAAGAGAGAGGCACGAGAAGAAACCAGAGAGATTGTGTCTTGGCTTTACGATTTCTTGGGGCCAGGGGAAAGGGAGGAAAGAAAAGCACGAAAGGGAGCGTTATTCTTTGACTAGTAAGAGAAAAAAAATAAGACACTATGTGTACGCTTATAGATATATAAACATTAAAGCGAAAGGAGAGCGCTCTTGTTTCGCAAACAGTTAGGAAACAGCTAACGCTAAGGATAAAGTGGTATCGGAACGAGACGATCGTCGAACAGATGCCGGGCCATAAAACAACCGCTTCCTCCCCCCTTTCCACGCGCCCATACCGCACGATATAAAGAAACGTACACATTCACAAATCTCTCGACTGTACATCCTCCTTTTTCCAGCAATTCGCACACAACTACGAAGAAACCGTCTTCTCCTCTCGAGAAAGAAAACTCAACATAGCCAACTAGCGTTTCTCCTAATGGGCCAAGACAAACTGCGCCCTGTTTGGTGTTTAGTGCGTCGAGCCCTCAATCTCCCTTGGAGCGAGAACCGGGGGTGGTTTCCAGGCCCCAAATCCTTGGAAAAAAATCTCCTTCCAATGCTTTTCGATACTCGCGCTGATACCTCTTTTTATATCACACTTTCGCTCGTTTCGTTACCCTCCAATATATTTTCCCACCGTCATTCGTATTATCATTCCGACGTGATCTCCACGACTAGTCCCTGTAGCTCTACGAAACACATTCACCACCATTACCAGTTAAAACTTTCGCACAAATGTTTTTTCAATTAACAAAAAATCGTGATTATCAGTTTTACCGAAATCATCCCATCGTTCAATTTTCATTTTCTGAATCCTTGCCCTTACGCCGTGGGGAGCTAAGGAAACACCATAACGTTCGTACGTACCTTTTTTTATTTTTAATAGTTCGTCATTTTTATTACGCTGGCACAATGAGCAAAAAACATAAAAAAAAAGCAAACGAATGCTGACGTAGATAAATTTAGTCTCGTCTATTCGACGATCGCATGCTCGTTTATTTCCAACGAATGTGCCAAAATCTATGACATATACATACATGGACCGTATATGGCATAACTACGGTCTGAATATATGAATAACATTGGAGGAGCTAACCAACCCCACGTTAGTAACGTACGTATTGAATATATCCGCGAAGCGTGTACACGCCTTCGCACCCATTCTCCTTGATTACGAGGAATCTGTAACTTGGTTAACCAGTCCAAATTCTCGAGGGTTGAAAATCCCTTGGTGCTCGGGCAGTCTGTCAACGGCGTTGGTTCAAGGATATAAGGTAAAATAATCAGTCGAGGAGAAACGAACCGATTCACGCGACTGTTCACCGGCGCGTAAGAGAACCATAAAAGGATGTGAGTCGTTCTTTCATGGTTGGTATGAAATGTCGAAATAACTTACCAGCTGATGGAAATTCCATCGTCAAATGTGTTTTCTCAGTTTTCGGTATTTTCTGGAGAAAAATAAATTTATCTCTGGCATTATATCGACGATAAAATGTTTGAGCATTGTTCGCGGGTTGTTTGTATAATCGAAGACGAGTTGGTTCGTTCCACGTTGTCGAAACTAAAATTGAGAGGTTCGAATGAAAGACTCTCATTCGGTACATCGATGCTTGTGACAATTGTGTCGCGGAAAAAAAAGCATCGTGATAAAGGAAAAGGTCTGATATGCGTAAGTGCACGTGCACCTGACAATAATCACGATGTGACGCTGATGACGATAATAACGAGGCGGCGTATATAACACAAGGGCCGTTATTTCTCATTAAAAACAAGGGGTTCATCGCTCGCCATTATTACAGGAGTAGAGGTTCTCTCGGCGATGTGTAACGCACGTACGAACACACGGATCTGTTGATGCCGGTTGTTTGTCCCCGGACGGTGCTTGGCAGGCGTCGAAACGCATTTGCAAGCTTCCTACGGGGTCGATATATGCATACACATGATTTTATGGTATATATGTTTATAAAAGGTGCACGAGGAACGATGCAGCGAGAGGGGCAAAGAGACGAGTCATTGAGAGGTGTCACTTCGTGGCATATTCGTTTGTGTTTTATCTGCCACTTCGTCATTATCTGACTCGCGGGTTCACAGTTGGCGCTATTGTTAATGCTCGACGGCCGCACTCGAGTACGACAACCCACAAAATACAAATAATCAGAACACTCAAAAGCCCCGGATTGCTTCCGACATTCCTATATATTTATACTCTCTCTCTCTCTCTCTCTCTTTTTCACTTACACATACACTCGTTATCTCTCTCTCTCTCTCTCTCTCTCTCTCGTGTAACTCTTTTGCCAGTCCCTGAAGCTTTATCTCACGTTCGCTCTATCTAGTGCATCCTCCAACCCCTTCCCGTCTTCCCACTCATCTCCCAACCGTTCCGTCAACCTATCCAAGAGTGCCCACGTGCTCTCGTTCACCCTTCTATCCCAACGCATCCCCAAGCCTATTTTGATTCATATATTCGAGAAGTATAATGACTCGCTTCACTGATTTTTTTCAACATGATGAACTTTTCGTGCCTTGTCGAAGAGATCGTTATTACTGTGATAGAAAGAAAGAAAGTGAGAGAGCTGGAGACCGGAACATGCGTTCAAATCTCAATGAAACAATTTTGACTTTTATTTTGAAAAATATTCTGTATTTTCATCTCTGTTGAAGATTCATCTGCAAAGGTATATTGGAAGGCTGGACTAACGTTCAGGAGAACAACATCCGAGTCGCAATTTTGTGATCCATCCGTTGCATAAACGACGTGACGACTTTTTGGCCGTTTTGTTGAACGAATTCGAAGAAAAATCTGAGTGCGACCCACGAAATTTCGATCATTTCGTTCGGTTTTCAATGCGGGTAAGATTTAATGAATCGAAATATAAATTCATGGAGATTCATTAATGAATGGTAAATTGGGGTAGTAATTGAGAAATGGGCGTGTAGAATCTCACGACTTGTACTTGCAACACTACAGCGACGCTAATGTACTATAGTATGCACGTTGATAGAGCACGGTGAAGAGGGATCGCATAGCGTGGGCTCCATAATACTCGAGAGCTGACCGCGCAATGGCACCTCCGAGCTATTGTTGTAACTGCCAACGTTAATTGTTAATTTGAATGGGCTTATGTGTGTAGCACCCGAGTCCATGTGGAATTATACACCGCGTGCGATGAATCCCAGGTACACACTATTCGCGATGACATCCACGAGAATCGGAATGATATTATGGCCTTGGGAATGTCAGGACATACATACAAATCCTCTCTGCTATGAAATCAAAGTATAATCAGACCTGTTTGCATGAATGCATTCAACTTTATTGCTTATAGGCCGCAGCCGGGCCCCTCGCAACTGCAGAGGCTAAATCGACTCGCTTTCGAAACGAAAGAAATTAATGAAACTTTACATCGTACGATCATTTCACGTCAAGTATCCCATGCAAATAAACGAGAAAGTTTGAAACTTTTTTTATCAACCAGTCATCAACGTGTACGATGATATCGTTGATTATTAAAAATTATTTTATCCACACCATAAATAAATAAATTTCCCATGTCCTAAAGGATTTTTCTGATAATTGAAAAACAATCGATGCAGCTAGAGCTTTCTATCCTGAGAAGCAAAAGATTCAAGTCGTTGGAAAATATGGCGAAGGGGATGAATATAGAAAGCGAGTGATAATTAATCCTGAGGCTTGTGAAAAGTGGTGTGTTGAGTCTTGCTATTGACAGCCGTTGGCATGTTGTATACGGCGCGTTGATTCGGGCTCTCGCCATAGCCTCGAGCAATGTATCGAGTACTAAGCACGTTGTGGGTACACTCAACTCACAGCATCGCCGATACACGTACACACGTACATGAATATGTATTTTCTTGCATATTAATAGATATATGCATGTGTGCTATTTGATCACCTACGTTTCTCTCCCATATACCTGCAGCATGCGGTGTATACGCCCGTAATTACCTTTACCCTTAATTATCTAGCCAATTAGCCCGAAGCTATTATGATTAAACCTATACTGGTAAGTTTATAATAATAATTACTTACTATCGACCAAGAGGCTGTTGCTACGACAGGATAATTCTCACTTTCCAACCAATATTACACTACTACCTTAATAGATATATATAATTCCGTACAGTGAATTTCGTCCAGATTTTCATCTTTTTCGCATAAATTACTCATTAATTTTAACAATCAATACAAATCTTTTCAGAGGTTGAAAAAAATACAGAATTTGTTTTTTATTTTGGTGCTTTCATTCCCAAATCAGTGAATCGTCGGGATTATACGAAAAAAAAATGTTACTCTTTGCTGTCGCGTTGTTCATATTGTCGAGTTTCTGTTTTCAAAATTTTTCGAATCCTATTAAAAAGTTTCGGGCGTTTATTGACAAGTGACGAGTTCATTGGAATCCTCATGACCACAGCAATTTGAATTATTATGTATACGAATTTTTGGGTTTATCGATTTTGAATTGCGATGCGGTTGAAAATTATTCGAGCTTTTCGGTGTTTACATTTCGATGTTTTATTTTTGATGTTTAATGAACAGTCAACTATGTGAAATCTGCTTTGATTTCATACACTTTTTTAGAATAAAGAATCGAACGAATTGATTCACAAAATAATTTCAGTTGGTTCGGATTTGGATAATAAAGGCTTTACAAATTTCAGGCATGGTAGAGATTATTTTACTCTTCCAAAAATGCGTGCACGAGAGTTCGAGGGAGTTTCAAAAAGGGTTGAACTACCGGTGCGAATCTTTCGGCAGTGTTGAGCAGCTTCAGAGAGCCCATTCTCAGGAGGTTGAAAAAGTTCTCTTCATTGACAAAACGTCGGGCATGCAGGGTGTGTCGTATATCGTTCGTTACAGGTTTTACATTCCGGGCAAAATTTTGAATTTGTCCCAAATTGTTTTTCAACTCGTTCACCATGTCAGCTGGCTCTTCCGACGTTGTCTCATCATCATCAAACTGACCGCGGTACTGTGGAACAGATTGGCATTGAGAAATCGTTCATTTCGATGTATTTGCCAAGGACACAGAATTTTCTTTTGCATTCTTTCACGCAAGACTTATTCAACAACGAATAAGAAAGATCGTTAGAAAAAATTGAAAAAAATTTCACTCGAAATTATTTTATTAACCTCTGCTCTTGGTGAAGCGCCGTTATCCCACTCGTTCGAATTCTCATGCTCTGCAAATACGACGGATTGTAAACACACGAGAAACGAAATGAAGAAAACGTGGAAATTTTTCATCGTTAGCAACGAGCCTCGCGGACGGAGATTATCTACTGTCTAGTCATCTCCATGAAAACACTAGCTTTTATAGACATTTGTATTTAACTCCGAGAAGGAGCAATTTCCATTCGGAAGCTCGTCGAATCGTGACGATAGCACGAGTAAACAAGCGTACCGAAAATTTTTCTTAGATATAAATGCCAAGCTATATATACATATCGAGCGAAATTATAAATTAAATAAAACTTGTTCGTGCGCGAATCTCGCTAAGCAAACATGTGTCAATCGTCTGGTCGGTTTCACAAGACGACTTGTCGCCAATTCTTGCATCATGATAAAACATCGATGAAAACATTCGTCACGCGATACGTCTTCGACAATCCACATCGAAACTGTGAGACAATTCATAGCAGCTGTAAATCCCGAACGTGCAAAAGTTTATTTGCTCATTCAATATATCTCCGTCTTTGATTTTTTTTTCTATGCTCGAGAGTCTTTCTTGTGGTATCGTATTTTTGTTGCGAGACTTCTGTGTTCATTAGGCAATGATCAGAAGGAAAAACAATTAATCATCGCTTCCAATTTTTCCAAATTTTTTGTCTTATGAAAATCGTGATATTCGTGTTAAAATTAAAAATTCAAACTTTTGCAGGCTCAATGAAATATTGGTCTGATTGACACAAAACACCTTGTACGAACAGCGCAACTCAATTGTTTATCAGAGCACTATTGCTATCCACAGTTGACCGATCACAAATCGATTCCCACCTTGACTTTCCACTGTTATTATAATTCGTCTCGAGCATTCGTTCCGGTAGAACCTCTCGGACTGGGCGTGATACATTGAAGAGTTATTGCTATTAAAAGTTGTCTTGAAAACGTAGAGAAAAAATGTTTTATTTTTTTTCAATTTCATTCCTCAGAGTTTATTCGTTTCCAAAAATTTCTTTTCTTGGCCAAGATAATGTAAAGAAAATTGAATAAGTTAATAAATACGAAAATGAATAAATCAATAAAAAAAAATATTCAAATTTGATGAAAATTCGCCCACACTTCGACTAATTTTTAATGATTAAAACATTTTAATGACATTTTCCTGATTTTCCAAAATTTATTGTTCGAAAAACGAATAAAAAATTTAAACTTCATTTTTTACTGAATTGCCAGTTGAGCAGCTTGAAGACATAAATGTTCCCATAGAATGGGCAGAAGCGTTTGAATTCATTGCCAATTTTGCAGCTGTCTCTTCGGCGTTCCAAAATGTTCTCACAATGGAAACGAAAAACAAATCGTTTACATAGGAGTGTTAAGTGTGCCGTACGAACCAGTTCAACGTCACGAATTCGTGAACAGATCTTGATACGTCGTCTCTTCAATATAAAAAAAAAAAAAAAAAAAACCCAAAAATCATACTCTATCATCGGACCTTTTGCGATCAGTCCCGTCCTAAAAAACTAGACACGCGTTTGACGTATTCGCACACACATGCGCATACCTATATTATACTCTTGTGTCACAAGGTCTGTATTTATTTCACTCCTTCGATGTTTCTCGTTCACCGATGCCTTGTCCCTCCGCAGGAAGTTAAACAAAAAGAATTCCCCCATCTCGCTCTCTTTCTCTCTCCGCAGAGACTGTTCTGAATCGATTAAATAATCGAACCCTGCCATCTAGCAATCCCTTTTCTTGATCCTACTTCGTGTATGCCTGTGTGTGTACCTTTCACACTCTTCGTTTCGTTCTCGTGGTCCAGTAAAAGCGTTATAATTCCAGCTCCGATTATATGGATATATAAATGGTCTTAGCTGCTCAGCTTCTCTGATTTGAATGCTACTGCCGATAGTACATATATGCATATATATATTTCCTATGTATAGTCTCGTATTCACTCGAGTTCCTTCTTTTCTTATTCAAATGGTCCATTGATGCTTCAATGAATAATATTCAATGATAAATTTGTGGGCGTATTCAGGATGAAGCGCGATGTTCTCTCTTTCTTTCTCATTATCTACCTGTCTCTGTCTCGCAGTCTTTGAGACCTTGTTATTCAACCACGTACCCGCCAAACTTTCTATCCATTGGCCAGATTGTTCTCCAACTACATGCGTCAGTGCGACGTTGCAGGAAAAACGAAGGAATCGACCTGACAAAAAGTGAAGAAAATTTATTTCTATCGAGTAGCTGAATATTTTTGAAAAATGCGAAATTCTTACGTGTCTCGGGGATTGCGATGGTGAAAAAATGTATTGGAATGCGATAGAAAATTAGAAAAAGTTTTATTGATGTTTAATCGACGTCACGTTTTCTTTGGAAGTTCGACGACCCTCCGGCAGTTTGAAAAGACTCATTTGAGATGAGACAAACAGGATCCGCAATGGTGAGACGGATGGAGCGAGACTTTAGTGATTTCGAGACAGGATCCTGAAATAGGATTGTCCGCACCATCGGCTAGGAATCCCATCAAGTATCGTCCTCGGGTATATATGCCCATCAGGGTTACAGGGCACGATATTAGACGCCAGGAAGAACGAGGATGCCACCGGTGCTCCGGGACCATACAGAACGCCGTCAGCGGAGCTAGTTAACGGAGTTTATAATAAGGATCTCCGGTGTGCAACACGCCTGCTGGGCCTATCTATTTATTGGGTGAAAATGTCTTCGGTTTAAATCCCCGTGAAATAGCAACGACCATGGAAACGATGCGGATCGTGCGGAGCACCAACATTTCGCTCTATAGATGCGGCTACTGGCTTCCTTATTCCCGCACGATCGGGCATTGTTTGTCGTCACTGTCTTCTTCGCGATGAGTACCACGTCAACCGTAAAAAATCGACTCTGCTTCATCCGATCCGATTACTTGCCGAATAATCAGATCGACGAATACAATTTTCTCTCGTAAACTCTAAATCTTCAATAGTTCCTTTCCACGGCTTATTACTCTTCGAGTATTTCTTACCAGTTTGTAGCAAAAAACGGTTGAGGAACAACGTCAAATTTATTTCTGTATATTGGGATATTGATGAGCGTCTGGTATTAATCGTATCAGTCACAATTTTCTAAACAAATAAAACATCTACGAATACCAACAACTATGTCGCTTTTCCAAACCTTTTTATTCCTTCGTTTTAACACCAATTTCGAGATTTTTTTACGGCTAATTTCTCCTTTTCACCAAATGAATGGAATGTGAATTTCAATTTTCAATTCTGCATGAAAAATAAAAACGAATGTTAAAGAATAAAAATTTATTGAAAAATAATTTCCGTTTGAATTTTCAACGTAGCATCAATTAGTTTTCAAATTTAATATTTAATAGGAAATCAAACAACGCGTGATAATATTTCTGGCTGGTATTCCATCCCAGAACGAAAACGTTTCGAATGACTCGTAAGAAAGATTCGTAAGAGAGCAGGTCTCCTCCTCTCGATCCATTAGAGGAGCACTCTGTGCGGGTTCGATTATATCCTCGACGTCATCGCTAAACGACGATGATTGTCGTGGTATCAACCGGCATATTACACAGTAGCAGGACACGTAGGAAAGCATGGCTTTCGATCTCAGTCGTGGATAAATTTCGTGGCTCCGGAACCTGGCGCCTGAGAAAATTACAGTGATTGTCGAAGATCGCCCGAAGCATGAGAGCGACTCGGAAGAGAATATCGTCCTCCGCACACAAACGCCGTATGTGTATGTTCGAACGTCGAAGGTTCAAAGTGTGCAAGTCACTCGTTCGTGCTCTAATGTTTTTTTTTTGTCATCAGCATTTTTTCGTCCTTTTATGTCCAACGAAAAATTCGAAGAGTCGACAATGTTGGTTGACGCCATTTCTAAACTATATACCGCGCTTCAACTCTAATGGGTCTCACTCTTAACTGCCTCGTGCTCTGCCGTTTCTTCTCGTCATCGTTTCTTTTCTTTCTTTACCATTCTTTAGGAGAAAATCGTTCGGGCTGCAAGCCTTTCCGCGGTATAACTGCACTATAGGCTCTCATATTCCTCTCATTTGTCCTCGACGGATTTTACACTGCGGAATGTTTTATGCACGTATATATTATGCGCTAAAGGTTCTTTGCTCAAGCTACCTGTCTGTGTTGTGTGTGCATGCATGTGTTGTGTGTATACACACAGCAGCAAATTTTATCACGCGTGATGTAATTTTCGAAGCTTTCGGGGAGAAAACAAGTGAGAGAAAAAGAGCGGGAGTTAGAGGCCAACGACTGAAGGTGCATCCACCTGGAAATTAAAAATGTCGCACAATGAGCACTCGTGGCAGTAGAGAGGTACGGGGTCACGTTTGCTGGAATGCAGCCGCGCACGCAATGCTCTATCGTTGTTGATATCGTTGTCGTTGTCGTTGACGTCGCCGTCGTCGCTGCTGCACCCACCCATCACCCGGCCCAGGGCTCCTTCACCTGCTTCCAAGCACTCTTACCTTTCTTTCTCTCCTCTCTCCCTATTTTCCTCTCTTTCTCTTTCTCACTCTATTTTCTTCAATCTCGCCTGATGTTTGCCGCAAGCTTCCGCTACACCGAGAGTTAACGATTTCACGAAAGCGATTATTTTCTTCTTTTTCTCTTTTCTCGCTTTTCAAGCATTTCGCATGCTATCCGGCGAGGCAAACTGTGAACCAACGAGGGACCCGAATCCCAAAACGATTTTTTATTCTTCGACCAAGCAATCCAACTCTTTCTCTCTCCGTCTCTCTCGCTCCCAAGCTCTCAACTTGTTACGTTTCAACAGTTTATTTTTGTTTCTTTTGCAGCCACTTACCTCCACGACCTTTCATGTCGTTCGCAAGTACAAATCGATGAGAAAACTGTCCGTTCAAGTCCATCAAAGTGCGACTGTCCAGAATGGTTATTTTCTCACTCGCTTCTCATCAATAGGCCTAAAGTTTTGTTACCATTAACGAGGGTGACTCTCGCAAACGCTAAAGGTCCCCAGAACGATCCTTGTCATACGAAAATGGTCAGCCAGAGGCGCTTGTTCCCTTCGCCCTCTTCCATCAGCTTCTTTGGGATCAAGATGTATCAACAATTCTTTCCATACGAACGACTTCTGTTGACCGAGAGAGAATTATTTTTCATTCAGTCATTTCTTCTGGACATGGCGCCGTCGAAGCTTATACACTGTTCGATCTGCCACGCAAATTCCTAAAGTTCCATTGACAATTTTAAATCCTTCGAAAAATTTGAATAATTATAAATTATTATGGAACGAAATTGAAGCAGATTCTAGAGAATTTAATTTTTCTTGTCACAGCCGCTCGATAACCGACCTTTCCTTCAAATTATAAATTTGAAAAAATAAAAGAATTGGTACCCGTAGATCTGCAGCGATCTCGCGAGACACCACGAACTCGTGAAGGCTCGAATATTTCGTTCGTTTTTTATGCGCACTGCGAGCTCGTCTCTCTTTCAAAGGATCCCCGTGGAGTTATATCCCTGTGACGTGTAACGGATTCTTTCACCTTAACGTCCTTGGTGAACTCACCCGCGCGCATTTTACCACCTCGGTTTCTCTCCTGTACGTAGAAAAACGAGCATTGTAGCTCTTTGATGGGTTTGGATATATCGGAGGATATTTACAAAGGCCAAGGCTGTGCGCGTGCGCCATTGGATCCACTTACATGATGTACGAGCTTAACACATTCGAAGCTGGAATATCATCCGAGTTGGCGCATTCTAAAGGTTACCGCATACGTGAAGCGTATAATGAGTAATGGAAACTTATACATGGATCCAACAAGAAAATAATAGGAGACCGAGGCAGGGTCGAACTAGAGGGAGATGGAAGGAGTGAGCACATGGAAGAAAACGCGGAACGATCTGTATGGGCGAGCACTCGAGGTATAAAAAAAAATGGACTGGTACACCCCCGAAAGTTTGCGAGCACCAAGAGCAGGGAGACGTATACACATGTATGTGATACATGCTCGTGGCTGTCAAAGTAAGATGCCCTGTATGTTCGTTTGCCTGTTCGCTTACCCTTGCTACGGTTTTCCGTAGGAGTTCGGTTTTGTCAAGTGCACCTGCGAGCCATCAAAAGGATCCATCTACTAGAAGGCTAATATTTAAATTCGAACCGCGTTCTCGTCAGGCTCTTCCTGCTGCGGTAAAGTATCCCTGCCATGTCTTCTTTGCCATGGGTCCTGATGCCTTGACAAGCAAAGGTACGTTTTCATTCATTTGGGTATTCGAATAGTCGATCTTTATAGATAGGATTTATAATTGCCTAACGAAGAAACCTCATGATTGTGAGAGAAAAGGATCTCACGGTGGGCCACGTGGCTACCAAGCTGAAGAGATCAGCTGCAAGATCTTCGACTGATTTCAATACAACGTTTCGCGCAGACGAAAATAAAAACGTTTATGAATTCTGGCTGGGTGCTGTTCGCCCAGTGCAAATTACAACACATTACCCAGTTCCTGTTCCTTGCCGTCGTAATATAATACTGCGTCGTAAGATCAGGCAGGTATATCCATCTTTGGTCCTAGTCCCTTTGATGATGGTATAGACCAGCGATAGATCGTTAGGTCCTAGCTTCTGCCCCTGTCAAGTAAATTTCTCGTATACATCGCCGTGACAAGATGCTGGAACAATGTTCGCCAAGTGTTGACGATATACCGCTAGTGCTGTGTGTACATATCCGCCAATAGGAAATGAAGCTGCTGGTAGCAGGACTGAGAATTGTACGAAGGCTTCTCTAGTGAATGTGCGCTCATGCCACTGATGCAGTACGACTACGCAGTTCGGAGACGCGAAAGATAGAGACGAAGGCAGAGAGTGTGTGTAAGCGAAGCATGGTACTTTGATGCCCAGTACCCGCGGCGCAAACGGGACGAATTAGGCTAAGCAATCGGAACGGTACCCGTTCCGAAATTGTCCAAACTCCGACAAACCCCTTGAAGGTGCACATTCCTCCCTCGCAGTCCTTAGACTCCGATTCTGTTTCCCCTGTAGATGTCTCTTGCTCATCCTCAACCACGTGCCCTCCTCCCCATACTCTGCTTCCTCGTAAGATGAAACGCCTTGTTCTCATCGCCAGGGATAAGACAGAAGATGTGGTATGCGTCGCTGGACTGGTCGGGGTGGTGATGTGGATACCGTACTGAAGATCCTCTGCTCCGTTGTGCTGATGGAGGGTACAGACGAACAACGGAATGGCCGTAGGGCAAGAAAGCGTTACAGTGGCAAAGATCGTCCATCTCTATCCTATTCTTCGATGCTTCTGTCCTTGCACTCGGTTTCTCACTTGAACCTCGAAGGCTGTGGCCTTCCGAGGTAGGACATATACTTGCCCGGAGAAATGAAGAGAGACAAGGATAGAAATGGAGACGGAGATGGAGAGATTGAGATTCGAGGAGCGGGTATTTGTGTAATATTCCGTTTGTCTTGCCTTTGGAGCATCCGCTAATGCACACAACACTAGGGTGTGGATGCGGGGATGGGTTTGCTTGCTGCTACAGGAAAGGGTGGTGGAACTGGCCTAACAAACCCCGCCCATGGAACAACGTCTATGACTGCATGAGCTCGCTACAAGCAGCAGCGCGTAGAGCTACTACCAGGATTGTTATTGTACAATTTGCTAAGACTAAGGAGACGCGAGGCAGCGTAGCTTGCTGCTTTCGAGTGTAAGAAGCACCTTTGGACATCAACCAGAAGTAAGAAGCAAAGACAGAACAGGGAGAGTGAGACAAATTTCGGAATAATGTTGGGAGACTGAGTAAGAAGACATTCCGTGCGCTCTGTCTTGCTCAGTTTGTTGTCTTCAGTTCGTCCTCACCACCTACTAACAGTTTCCTCACAACCAACGCTATTCCAACGCTGATGCTCGTGGAACATCTATTGACCGGGATCTTTGGTCTGCTCCACTAGATTGCTGTGAGGCTGCAAGTAATTTTCGATTGCTCTATAATTTCCAGACATGTCATTAAGCGTCCGTTAACACCATCCATTGAAGCTTGGCAAAAAGAATCTTCGTCAGGCCCAAAGTTATCGTTGCTCCTCTTCAATCGATATTTCGATAAACCAGACATCTTCATTACGTTCAGGACGTTCAAGAAAGACGCGGGAGGGCCTAAAGTTTGCCTGTTGACCGAGATCAAAGTGGAGGACCGTTCGTGTGGCTACAACCCTCGGTTAGGAAATATCTCTACATCTCCTGAACGTCTGAGCATCGTGTTGTGGCTGTTGCAGGAGCAGTTGCTGTTACCACTTTCCCTGATGTGCTTACCACGGGCCAAACCTTCCTCTTTGGTGTCTAACACAATAACGAAGACGTCTGTTAACCAATAATGACATATACCTCCTTATCTCGAAGATTGCTCGATGATGACTATGGGCGATGTATTCATCTCCTTCCGAATAGATTCTCACCCAAACAGCATGATATTAATCAACATCATTAGAAGCTCAAGATTCTTGTGTCATCGTGTAAAAACAAAACATTCCCCGAGTCGCATTATTCGACGATTTTTAATCTTTCCAACGAAACCGGAAGTCGCTGCTGGTCTCGTCGTTATTCCGAGTTCGCTATCTTGACGTTCACGCAACCTGTCGCTCCACGTTCCCCTTGCAAACGGCGAAATCACATCGCGAATACCAGATGCAGTCTTCAGTCACTGCACTCCTGCATGCATTTCTCTTCCATGCTGACTCGCACATATCTTATCCTTCCTTGATTTCCCGTGAATGTACGTAACTCTATGAACACGGCGAATAGAATATCTCAAGGTTTCCGCAAACCGGTGAGGTGACGCACCTCCGCAGTGCCATCAGCGGAGGTAAAGGTGCTGGAGGTTAGAAGAGCACCCGAGGAGACGAATGTCGGGTGTGTCGAGTCGCTGGTAGCAAAGTGGCTGTTCTTACACAAATAAAACAGCACTTAGTACGAGTACTTACCTCTCTCTGCGACAACACAGACAATGGGAATATGACATCTGCTCGTACAAAGAGAGAAAGAGAGAGTGAGAGAGAGAGAGAGAGAGAGAGAGCGAAAGAGAGTCCTGCGTACGAGGGAACCGACGTTCTCTCGTTGTCGCTGCACTATCACTGTAGTTCCTACGTCTTCGGATCCTAGCCTCGCTCAAGAGGACCCAACGCATCTTTTATCTTTCTCCGTTTTGCTTGTTCTCAAACATCGTGACAAAGGTAACGCAATGTTAGAGAGATGCTGAGAATACTGTTCGTATGTAAATTCACTCGAGCATGCCCTCGTTGTTTCTCGTAAAACGTGGGTGTGTGTGTGTGGGTACGAAAGGACGCCTCAGAGTAACAGCATCAGCACAGCTTCCGTTTCACGCGGAGCTCCCAACCGATGTATCTCTATCAACATATACGCTCCAAAGTCGAGAATGGCAATCCAAGATTTTCAGAAGAATAAACAATGAGGAAAACACGGAGGACATATTAAGAGCGCCTTGTGCCCCAAACGATAGACGAATCGAGGCCTCCCACGTTCAAGATTCACCAACGCATTAACGCTCGAAACTGCTAGGAAGTAGGAAACCAAAATATTTTCATCTCCTGTTTCCACTGCACGATCCTCGGATTTAACGAATTCCACATATTCCGGATGGAATGTCATGAAGCAGTTTCCCAGGACGTTCTCTGGTCACTTCAGACAATCAGGAAAATTAATATCAACAGTTATTTCCGACTCAACCTCGATCCAGTGTCTTGGAAGTCATTTCCAAACCCATCAGCGAATGGTGTTGAAAAAAAAGAGTTCTGACACGTGGAAAAAAAAAATCGAAACGTCCAATCGAAGAGCGCGAACTTGTATACGGCAAAGTAAATGAAATCGAACCCACATCGAAATAAAAGTTGGGAGCGCGGGTGAGAACCAAAACCGGGCGAAAAGAAATCCAAGGGAGTGAGAGCTGGGCGAAGGATGCTGGAGGATCGCCGAGGGCGGACGTATCATCCGGTGTTGTTCACAAGTGCTCGGTCCACCTCGAATATAAAAATATATATTTATACATATGTATACATCACATAAAATATATATAAGCTCGTCATATAGAATATCCGCGTATATAGCTATACGCGAGAACGCGTAACGCGATATGAGATGCACGAGTTCGGACGTTTTGGCATCCTGACAAGCAGACAATCAACTCATCGAGGCGTGTGGATGCATTTTTATTATATATTATAGACTGCCCGATTCCCCTTCCATTTTCCATATCGTACGTCACTCACTGTGTCAGTCGCTAACGTACCGTCTCGAACGTATTTTACGTACCGGGTGATCAAAGTACGAACGCTCCATTCGATGTATTTCTCCATAAAAACATTCACTTCGTTCACTACTTTGATTAAAAGTCAAACTTGATTTAACGTTTTGTGGAGTGAATAAAATTTTCTCGATGCAACAGACTGACGTAACAATAATTTCATTTACAATGATCTGGAGCTCTTGAAATTACAGAGGAATCTTAAATTTTCAAGATTTTCCTCAATATTCCCGAGAACAAAGTCAATGCGATGGAAATTCGATTAAAACTGCACGTTTTTTTTTGTATTTTAATCATGAGCATGAAAAATAACTCACCACTGAAGCCACCCGTTAGAAATCTTAAATAGGAGTATCGGCTGCATCTCCTTATATCAGCCGTACACATAATTACCATCTGATAGAGTCCGTTGTCCGTAGGGGAGTCTGATTTTATTCTTGTTCATATTGCAGTCCTGTCAAACTTTGCTATACGTACTATGTGGTGGTAGGACGGACCGCGACCTCTGTATATGTATATATATATATATGATGAAGTCCATGGGGCCCGCGGCGTGTGCTCCGCTGAGGCCCCTCGATTCCTCTCCGTCGGTCAACCAATCACAAGCCCTTGGCCGAGGTGATCTGCTCCGCCGACCGGATAAAACTTGAAAAAGGAAAAAGGACCACCGCAATAACGCTTAGAGCGGTCAAGCAGGGGGGATATGTCTGTACAGCGATGAGAATCGAGCTCCTCGTGGCGGAGCCTTCTTCCCGTTTCGATGGCCGATCGGTAACAATTCGATTCACCATTTTCCTACATCTCTGAATCAGCTTCACGTTGATCAGCTACAACCTGCTGCAACTTTTGAAACATTGATAAGTTTATTTGAAGAATCGAAATTTTTTTTTGCAAAATTCGTTGTCGATTCTTCGAAATGCATTGGCTTGATTTTTATTTTACGAAATCTTTTTTTTTTAACATGATTCATGCTGAATTTCCTAAGTCATTCCATCGTGCAATCATTTTGGAATTTGCGAATGCAATGCCAAAGGGTGAATTATATTTTGTATGCATTGAATCATTTTATTAGACTAACGTCAACTTGTTTAGAGAAGCAGAACGTTCTTCCCAACAGCATTGGTATGCTAGCTTTCTCGATACTCACTCTACCGAAGTTGAATTAAAAAATGTACGAACTCCTGAAAGACGTGACGAAAATGTGAGCAGCTTTCTACTTAACTTTTGGTCACGATAATTTGTCATTGAAAATGGAAATTCCAAGGTGAACTTTTGCCACCTTCAGAGAAGTACCTTCTCATGAATAGTCGAGTAATGTCGGTCATTGAATTACAATTTCAAATAATTGACTTTTCAGTTATTTTAAACTATGTACGACACTTTTAAGATTTTATTAGATTAGACGTCATTAAGGGTTGGGTCAGATATTAAGAAGAATCCATTTCCCTTACTGAAAATTTAAAAAATAATTAATAAATCGGTTTCCACAGCTCGTGCATTTTTACCAACGACGAAACGAATCGGGAGCCTGATATTATTTTACAGCGGAAACGTTAATAAAAATTGCAATGACAGTTGAGCTCAGCAAAGCGTGACTATCGACCCAATAAATCGACAAAAAAATTCACTACATTTCTTAACGGCCAAAGGGCGTTGTGCAGAACGATTCCATCGATCGCCTTCAGCACCTGCCGAAGAAGCAGATTCACAGAGTAAGAGAAAGACACGCAGACACACACAAACGCACCTGCTTCCGCCAGTGTAAACGAAAATCCCTGGAGGCTCTCAAGACGTTCGCCTCATTCTCCCGTAGCCCCCAACAATGCAGGAGCTATTTTTTTATTCTTCCTTGGCAGTTGGCGAATTTTGATCGCAACAATAAAACGCTTATCGCATGTACCAAGCAGCGTAGCAAATCTTTAATTACCTCATGAGAATCCTCGCTACTCCGATGTGCCAACGACAATCCAGGTTCGTTCGATGATTTCGCCCTTCATTATCGTGTACATCGGACCTCAAATATAATTACCTTTTTTTTTACTTTCACCTGTTGGATGACATCGTAAAGCGTATGACAAAAAATGAATTACGATTACAAATGAAATCCTTTGTCCATCGAATTTATTCCTTCGTAATGGGACACATAATAAAACGATTAAATTCCAGTTTTTAATTGCAGGTTTCGAAAAAATTTGAGTTATTTTTAACTATCCACTGCGAATTTTTACTAAAAATTTTTTTGCAGCTCAAAAAGTGATTTGCCTTTTCTCGTTACTTTGCTAAATCGACGCAAACATTACGAGTTATCGGGGAAAAAAATGAGGAATCCATACGACGTGTTATAAAAATTTGCATTGCTGCTGCTAGCGATACTCGATCGTTGCTTTGCGCAAAATAAACGTCAGGAGATTCAAATCCATAATGGATGCCTACGTCGTTCGGCGTTTACTCCCACTGGCGGAAACTTTTTTCATTCTTCTTACGATCGCTGGGTAAAAACACCTCTTATCGCCCTAGGTGGCTGGAAAACTTAATGGATTAACATTTGCAGGCTGCTGACTTGCGCCTGTAATTATTAAACTCGCGGACTTTGTAAGCTTCAAAATCTGAGTCATTTAAATTAATTTTTGCGATTTCTTGAACTATCAAACATTATTAATGAGCATGCGGTAATCAATTATTAGCAAACGTGGACCACGTGGATTTCTGATGATGCCAGCAGATCTTGGGTGGAAATGATATTTCGTGGAGTTGGTTTTTACTAGTTTTTGTCACATTCTCATTGTGTGAATTCTCGCTGTCACTCGAATAGGCGAGGGAACGCGTGTGACACGCAGGTACGGCTTGTTGACATGCTACTAGCATAGCCAGTCGTCCAAAATGTCTCGCATACACGAAGTGATGGTCCATCTCGTTCTCTTCTCGAGGACTTTCTCTGAGAACAAGAAAATGTCACGCATGTGACCTTTTTGTCACGAAATTGCGTTGCTTTCGTCATAGACCGAATGGATATTTATTTTTTTTACTCCCACGCACGATTCACTCCTATTTTGTTTCCCCTTTAAACTCCGAACCCATCGAACCCGTTTTTTAACCTTCTTTGTACTTTCTCGCCGCACACAACCGCCCCAGGAGATAAGCATCTTACGAGATCACGAATGCAGCTCGGCGAATTGGAGGGGAATCGAGGAAAATTATATCGAACAGTTCAGGCGTGAAAATCTTTTGTCAACATTCGATACACTTGACCGATTTTTTCAGGTCCGGTGCAACGTCGATTGTCGAAGCTCGATGCATGCAATGTCGACACGTTTTCTTCACACTTTTGTCTACAAAGGACGACGAGAAACTGCAGCGAGTTTTCGCTGTTCCGGAATATTAACAGATTTTTAAACAACGCAAAGAAACGTGATCTTTCCAATCGAGCAATCAACGCATTCGAATCGTCTCGACAGTGTTGAAAATAATGAACCGAAAAAAAAATCAAACGAATCATTTCCGGAGAGCGGTATTTTTCAATTTTTCCCAATTGCTACGATTGGATCCACGCCTTTAAACGTGTTCGAGAGCAAATCGCAAACCATTCGATAAAAGATTTTCACGTGGTTCTCAAATCCTTTGCCAGGTTCGCCTGATCGACAATTTCGAAATAAACATTATTGAGATCCAGCGTAAAATATTCTCCAGTTCCACGAAGTTGATCACCTGTCAACTTGCAACAAACAAGTTTCGATAAGAAGCAAATCCCATTGTAGTATTCCACGTCCACACCCACCAATTTTTATTGGGCCCTTTGTCAACAGCTTATGATTTATTCATTAACAATTACCGCACAGTTCGAGTTCCGAGATATCGAGACCGAGAACTTCTGGTCTTTTCTGACGTGCCTTACCGCGCATACGAGACCCTCTCGATGGGAGATAAGCCCAGAAAAAGGAAGTGGCGCGGGCGATGGTTTCGTCGTTGGATGAACTGCCAACAGGTAAAACGTCCAATGGGTTACTATTTTTGGAATCGTTATTATACAAATCTTTCATCTTTTGTTCCTCGACACGAAAAAAGAATCAATAATTATCTTAGTGTCTCCAAAATTCTTCGAAACCCGATCATAGTTTTTATAGTTCCACGAGCAGACAACGTTGCATGAAAATGAATAAAATTCGAGGCTCGTATAAAAAATAACGATTGCACAAGCGGAAGTAATGAGAAAAGGAGAAATTGAAAGGAAAAGTTTGGCTGGCTAGAGGAGAGAGGTCGAGGGTTAAGAAGCCACTGCTGGGCAGCCGTTCGATCCAACACACACGTATAAACACACCGATGATGTCATTGAATCCCTCGGTAAGCCATCCGTGAAAGGACACATGAGATCACGGAAGAAGGAGACGAAAGCCTCTATAAAAATAATCTTCCCGCAGAGTGCCGATCCCCGATAGATACTCCCCCGGGGTCCTCCGTTTTTTCGTCCTTCGAGTCGACGTCTTTCGTATACTCTTTGGATTCCGCCTCGAACACTCTTTGCTCTCTCGCGCGCCAGGAGTCCGCGTTCTCTATTCATCTTCGTTCTCCATCTCTCTCTTTTGTTCCCGCATTGCTTTTTCCTCAATCTAGCCATCCAGTGTGTATAGAAAGATACGTGTGGAGCTATCTCCGAGTAAGTGTAGATGCTACTATTGTACTACTCGTGAGAAGTCCTTGCGACAGTTGATACTTTGATACAGAAAATGTATACATACGTTATATACTCGCAGCAGCGCAGTCTACATCGTCTAAGCGTTAACGTTTTACTCTATGAAGTGTATAGCGTCTCTACGAGCTTGCCAACTAGGTCACTTATCTGCTACACCCTATATTATTCTGTAGTGTCTACCATTATTGTCGCACTGGCATGTATCTGATTCACAGTTGACTACACTTTGAATTTGGTAGCAAAGGAGGAAAATGACCCGTGCCTCATCGTCTGAGTTACAATGGCGTGTTCGGATATCAGTAGATAATGGAACATTACTCATTTGTAGATCTTCCTGTATCGAAGGTTCATCACTGATTATTGAGGCATATGGTGCTGTTTCAGATGATTGTGGACAAAGGTCATCATTGATCGCAGTTCTGAATCGATCGGGACTGTTCTACGTTCGAGACTTCCGCGTTACGCGCGTACTAACGTTTCCTCATCAACTCATAGGATGGATTGATTGATTATGCTAAATTAAGTGGCACACGAGACAGAAGACTTCATCGATGTGGCGCCGAAGATGTTACGTCTCTAGGGTCAATGATCGGACGAGTGGGATTCTCGGCAAGATCGATCGATCAATAATCTTTCATTAACGGCTAGTCAATTCGGTGACGACGACGACCAACTCCCCTGCTTGAAATGAGAACTCGATCCGTCAATCTCGAGGGAGTAAGCATCAGGTTATTGTTGTCTCGCTACTCTTCGCTATGATACTCGTCGTGTGTGTTGATGCGTACATGGTGAAAAGGAAACTGGAAGATTGTGTGTGGGGACTCGAGAGTGGGAGGAAAGGGAGGAGAGATGATGCACGATTTCTCGTCTTGGTCGGAGTTCCAGTTTAACCAGTAACTCAGCAAGACTCTGCTGAGTAATCAAACAATTACCGGGGTGTTCCACGTTGTGGCACCGTACCATACATCCTCCCAATCCATGTGCACCGTTACACGTTTTCAGAAGGGTTGAGCAACTGTGCGAAAGAGCGAAAGAGAGAGACGAGGTCGAAGGCTTCGGGAGGAACCGGCTTCCGATCCTTGTAGCAGAATCAAGAATTCGAAGCTCCGACGAAGCGTTCGAGGGACCCAAGCGATTTCAGCAAAATAACGCTTACCAGTCGATATTATCACCCGCAGTCCCAACTTCGGAAGCTTCCCAGCCTCGACCAACCTCCTTACCAAACCTTACCTAATTGACTGTTAAATTATCACGGAATTCCCACATAGAACTTACTTTGTACGTTTTGCTTCTTCATTCCAGACTCAAACACCCTTCAGCATCCCTTCTATACCTATTATCCATGCTTTCTTCTCAATGTTACACAATGAGACGATGCTCACAGGATTCGAACAAAGGGCGAAAAGACGATGAAGATCTTTCTTAAATATTTTCAATCCACAAATCCAAATAATGAGTTTTTACAGATATTCGATTTTATTAACCTAACAATTCGCTGAACTTTTTTTTTACTTTTCGAGTCTTAAAAAAAAATCTCAATTTTATCAAATCGTTCATCAAACTATTAACCATGCACGTCTAACTTTCATGTGATTCGTTCCTGCAAATCAAACCACTCCTTTTTTGATTAAAAATTATTAAAATATTTCAAAAATTATTATATGATTATTAAATTATTATTTAATTATTATTATGTAACAAAAATTATTATATAATTATTACAATTAGTATATTATTATTTTTTATTATATAAAAAATTGTGTGTGGTTTTTGTTCAGCACTTGTTGTTTGTTTAACTGATTAGTCGTTTTCTGACGTTGATGAGCAAATACATTCGTATGCGTTTGGAGCAAGCGTACCAAAAAGAACTGACCATCAGTGTGCAGAGTCAATTCTTGAGCTTTTTTTGTCTTCGCTGTATCCAAGGAGCGTGAGGATATCAGAGTGTCCATGAGCGCAGGGCAATGGGCGCTAATCCTGGGTCAGATACCGGCGACGCTTCAGTGACGACCTTTACGAGCTATAAAAGTACTGAAAGGGTGACGATGAAAGTATTCGCGCGAAATTGAAAACTTGGACGATATGAATATTCATGCGCTTGGACCCACCCGAACTATCCTTTTTTGCTTTTTGTTGCGCGCATCTCTTATTCCTTCAGTTTTCGCTTACACTTTCATATATATTTTATGGTTATGGGGGGCCCTTCTAATGGATTCGCTCGAATGAAGAGGTTCGCTGCATCCAGATAAACCGTTGCCTGTTCCGATCACGATTACTCGCAGCTCCGATTACAAACGTAATAATTTTTTTCGTTCCATTGAATCTTGTGGCTATCCCCTGCTTCCTGCCCGTGTATAATTTACGTGAAATTGGTAACGAGACGCCGTGCCATTGTTTCTTTTAATTTTATCGATAGAAAAAAACAATGAGCCGCAAAAAAAACGAAAGGTTCCGAAAAACGTTTCGAATTCCTTTTGACATTTTTCCATAAAATACGAAAAAAAAAAATGCTGGGCATTTATTGGAATAGCCTACGCACAGGACTCATTCAGTATCCTGGGATATGCTTTTAATATAATTATAAATTACAATCGAGTGCTGTGGTTGCATCGAGAATGGACTCCAACGCAATTTACGATGTAGCCAGACTCTTTAGTCTCCGAATTTAAGAGCATTCGAAAGCCTGTCTCGCGAACGGTCGCGATAATTACCATAAATTATTAATAACTACCTGAAGGAACAGGAGAGAGTGAGAAAAAGAAAGCGCTGGAGAGGGAGAGACAGAGAGAGCAGGTTCTGAGATTTCCTACAAAGAAAAAGGAAGAAGAGAAGAAAAAACTGAGCAACGATGTCTTTCCTCTTTTCTTTTCACGTTTTTATGTGGCCGTTAGATTTTACGATCGAACCGAAAAATAGCCCAACGATTATGGGTATACAGGGGGCCTTAAGTTTATATCTCACTTACGAGTCTCTCTTTTCTCCCACTCGCTATCTTTCTCTCTAACGTTGATATCATTCACACGAGCGAAAGCAGAAAACGAATGTGCGATTCTTCTAGCCATCTGGTGAAAAACTAAAAATCAACGTTCCGTCGCACACATCGCGACGAACTCTCAATAAAACACATTAAAAAATGGGGAGGCGTGGGAGATTTCCTACTAAAACGAAATGCTTGAGACATTGGTTCTTCAAAAAACATTTTCATTTCGTTCAATTTTTTTTTGCTCGCATTTCCATCTCATTAACTTTTATCCTCAGCGATATTTTGAAGGTTTCATTGATTTTTCAGGAAGTTTGTAATTTTTATTCAGAATCCATGCACTGCTTTACTTGGTTCGTATCAAAATAATCGAATAATTACTTATCACCGTGTGCAGACTGCCTTGAAATGGGGAGAACAATAATTGTCAATCACAGAAGCAAACACGCGTCCCTCTCGGCTCGAAGGATTTCGATTTCGATAGTTTCGAGTACGAATGTATCAAATGCGTCTATTCTGTAGATATATATCGAATATATCCCTATAATACAATGCCAGGGGCGATACGGAGTCTCGTTGATGTCAAGGAATCTCGAAGCAATGCCGCTGTCGTTGTGCTGCCAGGCGTGAGTTTCTGTTCGACGAGCGAATCGCGCGGGAGGCAAGTTCTCGATTCTCTCATCGTTGCGATTATCGAGAAAATGTCGGGAGACTATTCAGTCTGCACCCGCGTCTGTTTCTCTATCCACGAAGGTTGCCGCGATCCTTCGTACAGCCGCGCAGAGAGAAAATGATGGAATTCCGAAGCTGTTTATTATAAATATCTATAGATCCAAACACACTCCGCAGCGTGGATAGAATCTGCGAGAGTTTCTGCGCCGTCCTTGGAGGCGGTTCGACCTGGTTGTCAGTTAGACAGGATCGACTCTGAAAATGCTCATACGAACACCTATGCCATTTATTCTTGTATGTGTTAACGAATATATAATCTCGCCCACGTTCGGTATTTCGATCGACGAACGTTCTGCGCGCACATTGAATAGCCTCGTATTAAATTTTGTACGTATCAACGAGATTCATTCGTAGCTGTCTGTCCCTTCTCGAAGAGTCTCAACCGAATCCCGGCGCTCGCACGTTGATGCTGTGCCAGCGAGTGAAACGCAGCGCCGTTAATTATTACCACCCGCTGAGTAACGAGCGCGGAGGGATAAATAAGAAAATCAACCTCGGCGTGTGGTAAATCTCCTTGATCGTTGTCTCGATTTCTCAGCTCATGAAATTGACGTTTCTCCTCATCTTCATCAGCCCAAATATCCCAAGACCTGGATATATTTTTCGCTGACAATTCTCGAAATATTCCAACATCCTCAACAAAATCAAGCCCGCATTTTTATACCGGCTGGGTCAATGTCTCGGTCCAACGAAAATCATGACTAACCCACTGTCTCGCTCCTGCTCACAAAATAACAAATATGTCGTACGACGTTGAGCAATTTCGCGGCAACGTCCAACGTTTAGTCTGTGTATCGTATGAAACATTCCCTGCTGGGATGAGGCCACATCGGGACCCTTAATCTTGCTTGATCGTGCCGTTTCGGAACATGTGACTGTTTGACGTCAAAATGTGAATTCTAATACAGACAATTAGTATTCAAATCCACGGAAAAGTCTCCAAGAATAAAAAAATCACATTTTACAACTGTTTCAGTGATTCTTGAGACCGACAATAGAAAAAAAACTTTGTATACATGGATTTGAACGTGTACATGCACTTAGTATACAGCGCATAAAGAGTATAAACGACGAGACCGCGATACCTCAACGAGGGACTGAGATGGCGCACGGCTTGTGGCCCCAAAACCACGAGACCACGAAGTAAACTGGCCTGGACATATTATAGACACACACAACACACAAACACACGTACACACTCACATGCGAGATTGTAAGTACAACTATAGCAGCAGCCGCAAAGATTCGATCTACTTAGTTATTCATCTCTCGTGTTTATTCCCCCGAAACCCGTCCAAATACAGCTCGTCAAAATTATGTTACGCGCTCGCGCTACACCCCCTCCCCTATACCTTCTCGTTATTTATTTTTTATCTCTCTCACTCTTGTCTTCTTGCCTTTTTTCTACCGCGTGTCTCTTCGAGCCGAAAAAAATTTCTTTCGAATTCTCCGTGATTGTGCGAAAGTGGGAGACAACAGATCGTATCGCTGCCAAGATTGAGAACGTCGTTTTCACCCCATTCTGGTAGCAAGAATTCCGCTCTTATTCCCAGAACTCACCGATTAATTGTCACGTGTGTGAGTTTATATTGTAACGAGCCTTCGTAAATGGTAGAAATTTTATTACAGTGCGCATGCAACTCGCAATTAGCATTCAGACTTACGCCCGCTGACGCTCCAATGTAGCCTCATTGCTCGCTTCACGTTTGGAGTTGAATCATCGACAGGCCCCGCTTCCGCCTTCTGTCCATCGGTCTAACGATCCAAAAGAGAAATCCTGATGGCTCGCGGTCTCTTTTTTTGCGGTATTCGTCAAAGCGTCCGCGTTGGTTTCGTGCTGCCCGGAAGCACCTCCAGGTCGTCTATCGAACTGCTGACAACTGGGCTTACCGACGAATCTCATGTCAGAATCGTAAACCGACAGGATTCAGTCAATCGGAAGAAATAATGAACGAAGGAATTTCTTTCAGAAAAAATCTGTGAATTATCCTTCAGGTCCTTTTTTCTATGCGGATAATAAAATAACAATCGCTCACTCTTGGAATAATCGAAGGAATGGAAATATTCGAGTAAAGTCTACGGAGTCGAGCACATGATTCAGAAATACGAAATGGTTTCAATATTTCATGTTGTTATTGAATTTTTTACGTGTTACCGGAGATTCCGTTGACTCGTAAGGGATTGCAGGGTTTATGGTTAAGCGTTCTGGAATAAACAATATGGCTATCGATGATGCGAGTATCGAGGAAAAGATTTATTCCAACCAATAGGTGGATTATGCAGGTAAAAGAGGTTTGCCAGCGCTCGTGGGACAACAAATCTTTGAATAATTCAGTGGGGCAGAAAGCCATTGGATCTCTCGCGAAGGTTTACCGTATTGAAATTCTCAGAGAGCGGATGATATCGGTGAGCGAAAACCAGCAGAACGTTCGACGTGTTCGCGAGATATCGTGTAAAAACATAAGTAGCTTTACCGTAAGTTTGTAGAATATCGTTGGAAACTCGAAATGGCCAACTCGGGACTATCGGAAAAGCAAACACAGGGTCACGACATGCTGTAAAGCGATGCGATACGACATTGCATGGTAAAACCTCCTCGCGAACAAAACCGCGCAAAGATGCAGCGCGGGCGTGCTCTCGTATCGTTTCGGGAAACGTTTGACCGCGGGAATAGTATAACCGGCGCAACGAGAAATCGACCATTTACATATTTATGGTGAAACCAAGGCGGAGCCTTCGAGTCAGAGATCCAGCGCGGGGATAGATCCTGCAACTGGGAAAATGTCGTGACGCTTGCGATCAGCTCCAGCAAAAATACCTTCACCATGAAAATTCCGAGGGGAATAATCTTCTCATGACTCTCGATAATTTCCGTATTTTTCCAACTGAATTTCCCGTTGCCATCGTTCCAAAAAAATTTTAGATCGTGGCCCGAACCCGAATTCGTAAACAAAAATGCAAACAAATTTATGCTTTCGAGCGAGCCAATAATTACAAAGATCATCGAGATCAAACAACGAAATACACGAAACGATTCTTCCCGTTGCTCTAAACTCGAATTTCGTACCAGTTCGTATCAGCAACAGAAAATTTACAGGCTTCGTCGCCGTCGAAGCTTTTGGAATGAACTTTGAGTTTTTGGTCGCGGCTCATGTGTTGTAACACCTTTCAAAACTGTTTAAAGTCTTACAGGAGAAGAAAAACCTTTCAGGGCATGTTCACTTTTAGTGGCAACACCTAATACACCGGGATCCTTCATCAGCATCATTCTCGAAACAGCTTTGAAAGTATGCTCCATAAGTTGGTGCATAAGATGCTGTTCGTTGTGACATAAGACAGCCATCGTTGCTGTGTTGTTCGGTGGGCTCTAGTAGCGCTTCGGTATCGTGTGTCAGTGAGGTTCATGGTGGTTTTCTCTTGACGGTACTTAACAAACTTACCGAGTGCATGAAGGTATAGCGAGCTATAGGAGAGAGTGTCGAGTACATCGGAGAACGAACCCAACGAGCTTCACCCCTGTGGCGCATTGGCAAACCGTGTGTCCCTGCTTCTCCGATGCCCTGCTCTATCGCGACTCATACTCTGTGGCAAAATCTACACGCACACACGAACACGAGTCCACGATCTACGTTGAAATTCTTAACGCTGTTAAGATATGTTAATTCTGTTTACCTATAAGCTATTAAGGGGGCCGTAACGTGCTTAGGAGCTGAACCAGTTTAGTTTTCACTGGATGTGTTCCACGTTGCTGGATAAATCCTCCTTGCGGATATAAGGAAGTGTAGGTGATTCTTGGTGGTTGGAAACTCCCTCCAAAAAGGAGAACGCGTTCAACGAACATACAGACAAGAAGGGTTGCTGCTCTGGAAAATCCAAAAAGACTCAATAGATCTTAACACAGAGAGTCATTCACACTTTACAAAAAGTTGCCCACGTGAAAATCAGTCAAAATTTCCATCCATGTGTTGTGTAACACATGTTATTTTCATTGTTTCTGCAAGCGAATGAGAGGAATTCAGTTTGTGGCTCGTGTAACGCATTCAGACATTTTCAAAGCTACTTAAAAAATTCCATAACAAATTCTATGGCGAACTTTCTACAAAATTCTATGATTGGTCATTTGAAGAATTTCAAGCAGAAAAATATCGAATCATTTTTATCTGAATAATAGAAAAAAGCTTCACTCACAAAAGTTCGAAGTTTATTGAACGCGTCGATTTTTTGGAATCCACGTAAAACCATCGAAATCTTGTCCTAAAGATATTTTGAAAATTTCTTTCACAATCGCACACGAGCTGGAATTCTTTACAACTTGGATTGCAATTAGCAAATGATTTTTGTTTGGCAAAGATGATGAGAAAGGGGAATCAGTCATGAAGGTAGTAAAAGCTCAGACTTCCCAAGCCATATTTCTAAGAGTGTTTCTGTCTATTACCGATCTTCTCGTTGAGAACAATTTAAAGTGTTTGCCATTGCTAATAACCCCGCGGAGCAAACGCAGCATTATTAACAGGTTCGCAAACATCTCTTGTATTAGTGATCCTGACGATCAAACCCCAGTCTGTTCCTCCTGTAGCTATCTCCGTTCTCCCGCCGCACATACGCGCATATGTATATATAGCTATGCTACAGGACTACCATTGTATATCACGCATATCAGAGGGGCCAAACATAGTCTTCGCAACCACGTGCGCAACGTTTACCTCTCGGCACCATCAACCCCTAACCCCATCGTTCCCACCACCGTCCCTTGTACAGATATTTGCCCTGTCTACAAGCCTGCAAATTATCTCTGGCGATTTGTAGATTAAGGATTTTCACGTCAGAAAAGCCGACTGAAATTCCATGTTTTGGATGACTCGGTTTCTCCTTATCGTTTACTTTTTCGTCTTGTTTCACTCGAGCACTCTCTGAAAAAATCAAAAATACACGATCAATGATGACGAGAGGCTGGGACAGGATTTCATTCCAAAACCAGTCGTACGTCTTTTTTTATTATTTCGCATCAGAATATCAGAAAAAAAAATCGTGTGGTGCACTGAACTTTACGTTGCAATGATTCATAGATAATTGGGCTTGGTAGACGAAGGAATTTTCACTGACTGCTACAAATAACGGAAAACGAGATTCATCAAACGACGCGTACAATGTAACGGAAGGTTCGAATCGCATTCTGGCTTCTCGGCATTCATTGGCATGCGCACGTAACTCGTGTGCGTGTGAGTGGTAAATTCGTTACAATATGAAAGGAAAGTGACTGCGGATAAATTTCAAGATTTTGTGAAATAGAGGAGAATATTAGGAGGAATGGTATAATGTCGTTAGAAGGCGAGAGAGGAATAGAATGCACGGGAGAGAATATAGTGACGAGGAGTGTAAGAAGTCCAAGAGGTGATGAGCGAACTTGAGACAAAGTCCACAAGTATAGAACATTCGTGGATCTGCTTATATGTATTTTGGACTTGAAATCATGTACACAGCTGGTATGTGTCTAGGCGCTGCACAAACCGAATATTTATATACTTGGAAAACGTCGCGATTGCATGAATGTCTAGCTGTATAGTTCGGGCACTGCTGCTGGCATCACAAGGAATATAATTTCAGGATTAATCGAGCGCGTTTGAAATATCAAGGCAAATGCGCCTCTGTCTTTCTCTCTCTCTCTCTCTCTTTCCATATTTCTCCGTGCGTCTTTCTTGCCACTGTCGTCTGAAAAGCGAAATCGGCGCTGTTTCTATAAATTCGCAAGACGAGAGACTCCGTCTTCCGCTAGTTTCTGTCTTTGTACTCGTATCTGTGCCTACCAGCTCTCTGCATCTCTCTCTCTCGCTCCCCTTTTTTCTCTTTCCCTGTTTAGTGCTTTTTTTTTCAAATATTTATCCCTCTTCCTCTGATTTTCGTTGATGGTGCAGAACGACCGAACGACGCAGAGGATTGGCAACCTGACAAAGACCGGCAATGGCAATTTGTTCCGAGTCGAACGCATTACATTAATATTCTGGCAACGCTCGACCAAACATTCTCGTCTTGCTCTCTCGCGCGGTCTTCTTGATATTTTGTGCTTGTATCAGACAGCCAAGCTATTCTTTCACTTTCTCACTGATTCTTACGATTTTCGAAGCATCCTTTTCTCAGTTTCTCCTCATGGGGCTATTCCCAAATTATTCATCCGCATATTTAATTCCTTCCCCTCGTTCTTCATACGGTTGTCATCGCATGTCGTCGTGTCTACAATCCTTTCCGCGAATGCGTCAATTTGGAAATTCATGGGAATACAGAATGACGTGTTTTTCAAATCCCATGCGCGATTGAAATTCGTCGATCGTCGGTACTCGATCGATTTTTTCACAAAACCGATCATTTCGTAACTTGAGAGTTTTTTCATCGATGCACTTCTAACGTTCGTGCGGAATAGGTGACAGAAAAAATGCTCGTATTAGCGGAGCCGAGATGTCTCGGCTTCCTTCGGAATGAAAGAGAATCGCTGCGGCGATGAAATACTCAACGACAGCAAATGCTGAGCCACATTCACGGTTGGGTCGTTAACGCAGTCGCTTTTATGCTCACAACAAAGCATAAATATAACTGATTCCCCTAAGGTTTGCCCCTTTGTGTATCGTCTCAGAGGATATTGTAATGTATGTATGTATTTATAATAGTCGGATGTATGGCGGGAACCAACGAGCCCGGTGATCCACTATCACGATATCAGCGTGGGAGGGCACGAAGAGTGCAGTTTTGTAGTCTGTGGCTGGTCCACGATTCGCCACGGCCGCCGACGACCCAGCAGCACGATATGTGCACAAAAACTTGAAAGAGAAACAGATGAGAGCAAAAAAAAAATGAGTCTTTAAAAGAGCACATGCGTGTGTGCGCACGATTGTTTTTTTTTTTTTAGAAAAATCTCCACTGACGACCAGAATCATCGTCGACTGTCAAGTGAGATTTTCCTTCATGCATAACCGCTGCACAAAAATTACAAAAATATTAAATAATGCCCAGACGATCATTAAATGTTTGAAAAACACAAACAATCACTCTGTCAATCGGTAAGTCATCAATTTTCTAATTTAGACTTGACCATTTTTTATTCCCACTAAAAAAAAATCCTGTCGTATTCAAAGTGCGTTCGATAAATTCGCAAAATTTGGAGAAACGTCATTTTTTCTATGAAAAAATAATTCGACAAAGTATTAAAACTTTTTCTGCCTCCGAATCCGGAGAAGAGACATGGAAAATTTAAAAAATCGAAACTCTGACAATACCACCGCGTAATCGTTTCTTATCCTAGTGTTTCAGCTGAAATGAGTCACGATGAGAAAGAGACCAGACGACGTGACAACTGGTATCGAAAGAACGTTGTAACGAGTAGGAATCGAAGAATCAACTGCTACGCCCTTTTGTAGGTTGAAATTGATAGAACATCGTATCGTGCATACGGAATTCAGTGGTTGTTGGGTCACGTTTATATCCACTCGTCTTGTTTTTGGCGGATTCCTGTCGAGAGTCGATGCCAGAAATAATATTGGTCAAGCAAAGACGATGTACCGTCGAGGGCCTTACATCGTTTCGTCGCAAAGCAAAATCACGTTTGCTGCTTACGGGGGTGGTGTATATAGATATATACATAAATATATATAGTATTTACGGGCTATGCGACATCATCGGCTAACGAACTATATTAGTCCACCGACTCCATCATCGTGGATGCCCTACGCTCCCTCTCTCTTTCTGTCTTTTCATCTGCATTTTCTCGTCTCTCATCGCCCGCATATACACGTATTTATATTATCTCTTCCCTACTCTTCGGCATTCCTTGCCTTTTAAATTTAGTCTTTCTTGCCATATCACAAACGGAGCCATTGCAATATTATTCTCAAGCTCCAACATCGTATTATATTCGTCCATCGAAATACATCGTACAATTTCGGGCAGACCCGAAATGCACAAACGATCAAGTGACGTATAATCCAAAACGGATTAAAAACAAAAAATTCAGCGAGTCGCTCATTTTATTCATCTAATTAGTTTTATCACTTTATCTCATTACTCTCGAGTTCATGAATTTTTTGTATTGTTTAGTAGAATTATACGAATTCCAATGCTGAGATAATTAAATGAATCTTTTTCGATCTCTGTTCATTTTATTCGTGTTTCCCATTAATTAATTACTAATTATTACATCGTTGGACGATTATTTCGAGATTTCTCAACTTTTAACTCATTTATAACTTTCTATTCGTTTGAACATAAATTCCTATTTGCGTTCGTTACAATTCCGTTGGCAAGTGAATCAATCATTCGATAATTACTACGAATTTTTTGGAAATAAACAAAAAATTTTATTTCGATTGACTTCGCAAGATTTTTTATATTAAAATTCAAACAATGTGTAAATAAAAATTGCGATTTTTCATGAAAGGATATAAAGTGGTATTTTCGTATGAAAAGATTTATTTATATGTAGATGAACCAATGATTCGATAATTATTACGAATTTTTTGGAAAATAAACAAAAAATTTTATTTCGATTGACTTCGCAAAATTTTTTATATTAAAATTCAGACAATACGTAAAATAAAAATGGTGATTTTTCATAAAAGGATATAAAATGGTATTTTCGTATGAAAAGATTTATTTATATATGTAGACGAGCGGTCGTACGAAGTATTTGTTATATCCCCAACGATCGAGCACGAGTCTGTTGGATATACTCGAGACAAATGTGCCTATCCCCCTCCTCCGGTCCAGGGGGTGCAGAGAGGGGTGCTGTTCGTTGCTTATACGGGGGTCGGTGATAAACAGTGTCGCTCATTCACAATGGGCAGCGAACAAGCATTAAAGCGGACTAATATGAAGTGTATTAATGCGAGCTGCATTGTCTAGCCCATGCGTACACGGCTACTGTCGTTGCAACTCGGACTTTATCTCGCCATGGGGGGCCCCCCACGCTCACTCCCGTTTGTGTTCACATGTGTATGACCGGGGAGCACGCATTTTCCTCTTTGCCTTTGCATCCTCCGCTCCATACGCGCTCTGCCGATACTTTTGCCCATTTTTCATCATTAGCCACATTTTTTATATTCATTCGTACAAAGCACACGTGAAATGTGTAATACAAAAGTTTATAACCGAAAGAAAACAACAGTGCAAATGAGATTTTTGGAAAATTAAACTCTGACGTTTGTGGTAAAAAAATTAGCAAACAATTGTTTTTGTTGATCTCGTTTAATCGGTTGACCGACAAGAAATTTTCCACCTTGAGAGACGAACATCGGTACGAATGAGAAAAGGAAAAACATTAGTCGTAAAGATTTATTCCGAATCGTATTTTTTTTTTTTCGCACTCGGTCTTCCGCAATGATGATGCGCGCTCTTTATTCATACTCGTGTCTACGTACGTATATGTTTTATTATGTATTTTTGTATGAGGGAGAAAAAGAGCGAGAGAGAGAGAGAGAGAAGGGAGAAAAAGCCCAATCGGCCAGGAACACAGAACCATGGCACGCCACGGGAAAAGGATGTGTGAGCTCTAGTTCTGCCCACCGGTCTAAATTATGGGGTTTTCTGTCGAGCTCCGCGACGCATAATTGATTGCCCGTGTTATGTTAAACATCCCGTGGTCCTCCATATAGTCCAAGAGGACTCTCACCCACACAGACGGATGTTTGGAGGGCGCAGGAGAGGCTCGAGGTGTAGGTGGAGGACTCCCACCTCTGGCGTCTGCTCTCTCTTCCTCTGCCTTCTTCCAGCTCGCTCTTCACTCTCGACTCACGGCTATATACATACTGGCAAAATTTATTTAGTATCTCGGACAGTGGAGAGCCCGGATTTTGAATAATTTCGTACGCGGGTACAACGCTCGGTGTAACACCCGCGACTTCCTCCGAGTCCTGCACACTCGTAAAGCTTCGTGCGTTTTCTCAAATTTACGCAGCAGCCATGAGTATGTGGAATATTCATTGAAAACAACATCTGCTTAGACCGATGATGAAAATAAATTTCCAAATCCACTATTTTCGTCAAATTTATAGAAATATAACGAGACGCTTCACACCTTCTGATTCCGCATCGAATCGAAAGTTCTTTTACGGTTGAGAAAGTCGAGCGAGCTATTTATCAAAAACGCCATCAAAATGTATGAATTATTCTTCGCGAAAGGACAATAACGAGATTTGAATGAAATTGATCGGCCGGAAACCGCAGTACAATCGAGGATCCTGCGTCGTAGATCCGTTTGAATGGAAATTAATAAAAAGTATAAATAGAAAAAATCACAACGAGAGGTAACCGAAAAAGAAAGAACGATCGGATAAGTTTCACGATGCCGAGGGGTCCGTTGGGGTCCACCAGTAGGAGAAAAGATAGAAGAGAGGAAAAAGACATATTAGAGACATCATAATGCCAGGCCGAAGCTGTGTTTCAATTTATAACAGGGATGATATCGCGCTCTTGAGAGAGGCTGGCTCTCGCGAAGGAGCATTGTGTTGTTCGTGCTCTTTCGTATATGCACATTCGACGTGGCGTGCGGTATTCGTTTCTGACGTTCCACCGACTTTTCTCTATAGTGGTAGCAGACACTCGGACAGACGCGCGGTGTGTATGCAGCAAACTGCAGCAAGAATCGACTGTTGCACCAGAGAAAAGTAGGATGGCAAGGTATACACAGATTGTTAGAATGTTAGTGAACAAAAGGTCATAATGGACATTGATTTCCATCGTTGAAACATCTGGGTTGAGTCCTTTTGATTGTTAGTCACCAGAACATATATTTATGTATCTTCACGTTCAAATGTGTACGTATATACAAAGACACGTGTATACCTTGCTGCATCCTGGGTGGGGTCCATCTCATCGTTGCTTCTCGGTGGCCCCACCGTTCAGGATATCCTTTTGATATCCTGTTAACTAATGCCCCCTATTCGTTACGATGCACGCCCTGAGATACATATAATTCTCGTGTAACGGATATATATACATACCTCACGTTCAAAGAGAAAGGAAGGTATCCCGATAAACCGAGCATAAAAAATGGAAAAAAAAACAACAACAACAAAAAAACGTTAAAATAAAAGTGAGCATCATTTTGTTACATTCTGACTCTTTTATCTATATCAGAACTATAAATATTCTCATAGCATTCTTGTCATAGAAACAAAAGAAAAAACTTTTGTTTCCAACGAAGTGGATAAACTACGAAGTGCGGACTTTTTCTCGAAGAACCTAAACGTCAATTGTTTCTGTTCGTTAAAAAAATGACTGGAAATGACGATTTTTTAAATTTTCTAAGTTAGATCACTGTCTTGGCAAATACATATCGTCTTTTCGGTCTAATTATCGTTTTAATTAGTTTCACACAATTTTCATTTTGCATACTGCTTCTTCATTCACTTGTGCGATGCGCATCTCCGCTCTTTCGCAAAGTAATGCGCGCCATGCGAAGAATGCGTAATTACTCTCCGCAGGAGCTATACGCGACATTACGCTTCAGAAGAGTCTGCATTTATATATATATGTGTGTGTGTATTATAAAGGCTTCAGGTTTGTGCGTGAGCACCGCACGAGCTCAGAAAGAGGTGGGGAAAAGCCAAAGCGTGGTCATTTCATGAGTGTGTTTCGTTTTCTTTTTCTTCTTGTGTGCGCGCGACTCCACAAAGTCTCGGCCACGGAGATCGTAGCCGCGTCTTACCTTGACTCGAGTTTGTGTTCTCTGGTCGTCGCGAGAGAGGCAGACCAGAGCGAGAGAGCAAAAAGACGAGAGCACGTGCTGTATCCACTATGTCACATGGTTATGATGTTCTGCTGCTGGTTCTCGGCAATCGCGGGATCTTGCTCGTCAAAGGAATCATCACCGACGGAGAAAAGAAACAGATACGTACACACTCAAATATATTCACATATGTGCGTTTTTCTATGTGTGTAGAAAACTCAGGATGACCCTAACCTCGCCAGAGCCATGAATGACGACGACGACTCTGAGAATATTATTCTCTGATGCTACTATACTCATCCCGCGAAAGCCAGCGGTAAAGGGGTGTAGAACGGTTCAGAGGGAGGAGAGGGACATCAAGGATATTCTCACGAAAGGTATATATTTGCTGGCTGTGCCCCTGCTCCTTCGTGCACTGGGCAAATTTAATTCGAGTTCCCACGGATCGCGATCTAAAGTGCGCAGGAAAAACGAACAGCGAGCGAGAGACCAAGAGTCTGAGAGAGCGGGAGCAAGAAAGGGAGAATACGAGACTGAGAAATAAAAAGATAGATAAAAGGAAAGAGTTAATCGAGATAGGAGTTTCGAGGAAATCGACTTTCTGACATCGTCCAAACTTAAAATATCGCGTTATCAGTTGAATTATACATCAGAACGTTTCGTGAGATGTTTTATTGCTGCAAAAAGCTTTTCCGCTTCTTGTCTCTCGTCCAATCATCGCACTGCAAGATGAAATACGAAAAACCAATTATTCATTATTCTCCGTCATCGAAAATCAAGACATGTATTCGGACGAAGAAAAATAACCGTCGTTACAATTGTAAGCGTTTAAAAGAGACTCTCCGACATCATCTTATTCTCAAGTTTCTGTACGAACGGAATAACATAAGCAAGATTTAGCCAAGTTGATGATAAAAAATCAAGAAAACATAAATCGGCACGAGTTCTCACGCACAGGCGACGAAAAATGTCGTCATTTGCAATATAATTTTATCGGGATAATATAAAATGAAATTAGTCGAAAGATTCATATCGCGCGTGAAGAACGAACGATGTAACATGCACGCGCGTCGATGCCGACCTTTGAGTCTACGACATCGCGGAACGAGACTTTTTCCGACGAAAGAATTGTCATCAGCTGTACATCAAAGCAGCAAAAAAAAATCATTTGACGGTCGCAGGTCGGATTACAAATAAATAAACACATTTTTGTTCGTTCATATATTTCAACACATCCATAGTCTTCGCTCGTGTGAGCTTCTGCTCCTTGCGATTATGTGCTCGTTGAACTCGCTCTCGCTAACAAGCCCCATTGCCACTTTATTATCGCAAGGTACGATCGCTCAGGGATAGTAACAAATCACCTGGAACTGGTTATCCGCTTGCGGGACCCCGGCCTATGTCATACGTGATCTTTCTGATGCTCATGCATCTACGAACACTCACGCACACTCGGGTCTGGTTAAGTTTGTACTAGTATGAATTAAAATCCGTGCTTTGCCGATAAGTCAGCGCGAAGCCCATCCCCGTGATAAGATGCTCGAAAAAAAAAATGCGGAATGGATTGTCAGGACTTAATCGAGTTATGTATTTTCTCGAGGCGTATTTTTAATTGGAAAATGATTAAGAACAAAATTCACTTGCATATATGACCGGGCGGACGCGTGATTGGTTCGCAAACGTCTGAGATTCGCCTCGCACGCTTTGCATCTCAGTTCCAAGCTGAAGCAGTTCCATCTCTTTCTCTATTAACAATCTCGCGAAAGAGAAAAATGAAAAGAGCAAGATTCAAAGAACGAGCCAGCATGGAAATCCTGTCGTCGAGGATCGCTAAATCTTTCGTTTATGACATGAACAGATGTCTACAAAGCTTTGTTCGGGGCTCTAGTTTGCGCGGGGGCGCCATATAAGCCGAAGCGGTTCGTTGCGGACTTTTGAACCACGCGGGCTCTCTGTACGCGTGGTATTCCGATGCACATCGAGAGTTCTTTGGTCTCGAGTACAACATGTTGCGGTCCTTGAAACAAAAAATATTAATATTCTATTTATTCACCCATACGTCGCCAACAGCCTCTCGCCTTCTTTGTTGCACTCACAACCTTCGAGATTCACATTCAACAAGAAAAGTCCAACAAGACTCGCCCGAGAAATCCTTCCGTTCTCTTTCACTCTCTCCCTAATACTCGTACGGTATCTCTATAATAATAGTACATAACTAACTTGTATATAATGCAACGTACGAAGACGCGAAGACGTTGGACAACGCTCTCTAGACTGTGGGACGCGATATCTCCGCGAGGGAATTACTGGAACGATATACACTCGAGTCTTCCGATACACATGACAGTCTCTAAGTATTTTCTTGGTCCATACATAAAAATTTATTGGGCAGTTTCCCAGCAAAATTTTATCTTTTTTCCCTCAAAATGAAACACTGCCATTCCGATTACAATTTAGTAGACTGAGTGTCTCAGAAATTGTCCATTGTGTTGTTTATAATTTTTTCAATGAAATTTTCCATTGGCACGAGTCCAGCTTATTTTCTTAACCCCATTTCCCAGCTTCTGTGCAACTCCCTCGAGTTCCACGGACAGTCAATCTTTTCAAACTACAGCCTTGGAAACCCCACGCGAGGCAGGTGGCTATATTTTTTTTATCGACAACTAATTATTCGATAATTAAGAAAATCTTAACGACAATCGTCACGTTAGCTTCATTTTTAAAATCGATTCAGAACGAAATTGAAAATGAGCGAAGTTTCCTCAATTGTTTCGTCGAGCTTTGTGACGAAATATTTCGGTTCAGATTCTTCAAGGTTTTGAGTAAATCACTAACCCACGAAATGTCCTCAGTGCGCGATAAATCGGATGAGAAGGTTACGGTTCAGCGACGATCATGTTCTCGTGGAATGTTTCTCGTATTTCTACACGCAGTTCAGTAGAGAATTGTTGTAAGGACGAAGAGTACACGACAAAACTCCGATTCAGTGTTCTCCTACCTTAAACCTTCTCGTTAGTATATTAAGAAAATGCCGCGAAACGATTGTATATCTGTATCAATTGTATGCACAATGCGACTGGGGACTGGTCACATTTAGCTGCAGTGGCAAAATCAGCATCAGCAATAGTCGAGTTATGTGTCAGGTATAGTTGTACTACAATATTCCTACAGTAGATTTAAGGTGCACAAGCGGTGCTTCGGTATGTACCGAGTAATTCTTCGGTATTGTTTCGCTTGATATATTACATCCACATTATCAATAAATTTGTATATACGTTCATAACAAGCGAAGCTTATGTTTCTTCGAGGGAACGAAAAAATAGGGATGCACAGTATTTCCTATAGAAATTTATCTCGATTGCATAATTCAGTGGTCAGCTTTTTCGCAGCATCCGCTTACGAATACATTATCACGTCTCTTCGAAAACGTTGGTCCTCGCTCGTATGTTTAACGGCCGCTGAAGGGTTCAGCTATTTGCAATGAATTACGACGAAATAATAAACGATTTTTTTCGTAATTCAATTTATGCGTCGCGTAAGCGATTCCAAAAAGTGCTGAAATTTCAATTCATTCCTTTACGACACGCTCGTTCGTTGGAAATAATTGGATTTCAAGAATTTTCTACCACTGATTGGAATTTTATGGATTCTTTTTTTTTAAACAAAAACATCGAGCAGAAATAATTAAATGAATACAAGAAAATTATGATTATAAATTGGGATTGAATTTTCTCGTTCCCGGAGACTAATGTGAAAAGCTGATCTCATTGTATCAAGTCTCATTGTCAGTGGTTCAGTCGAATATCGAACCAACTGCGCGGGTTCGAGAACAAGAGGCACGATATATATCGCGTAACCCCCATTAAACTCCGATACCTTTTATGCTATCTTCATTTAAATACGATTATGGATAACGCGCGACAAAGAGATGAGAAAAGGAAAGATAGAGAGAGGGATAAAGAAAAGTGAGACGAAGCATTCACGTGTACCTATATCGATTTTATATTCAAATAGCACACGGCCGGGTCTTTTGTTCTACCGGGACAATTTTTCGAATGGCGAATAATCGCTGGTGCCCTTCATAAAGTTTAAGCCCTTCGTTCGTACTGCATTTGCAAAGTCCCGTCGCGCGTTACAATGCTGCCTTATACATCTGCAATATTATATTCACGATGAGATTTTATATTCATCGCCAGTTGGCGTTATCATTTCGAAAAGCTACTTAAAAACGATAAAGTCTCGAAGAATTTCACGGAATACACTGAATCCATTTTTTTTTTTTTTTTTAATACAAAAAGAAAAACTGACGTTCTGTAAAAATCGCTGCACCACGTTTCTTTATCCACGTAAAAACAGGCAAAAAAAAAACTGAAAAATAAGCGTATTTTGTTCTCTCTGTTCAATTTTTGCAATATTCGTACGTGAATTTAAAAAATTTAATGACACGATTGCCGTTGAGGACTAAAAACAACTGTGGGACTTGTAGGTCGATAAGAAATCAAGGATCGATGTAATAAATAATGAAATTCGTGGGCAGGTATCTCTCGCCGAATATCTATCGATAGATGTGAATAATTCGCGAGATTTCATCGATTTGATATTCATACCCTCTGTATATAGTTATATGTTCATACGAATGTAGAGAATATGGTAGCAGCTTTTGTTCGTGTATGACAATGCGGCCTGGTCCTTGTGCAGAGTCTTACGAGGACTCCTTATACGTTAGCGACAAGAAATATGTTTGATTTTTTTATACACAGGGTTGGGATCCCCTTTTCAGATGCGTGCGCATCTTTCGACGGGGTGAACCGAGGAAACGATAGAAGGAAAAATATGCGAGATCGATTCAGCAATTGTCGAAGATTAGATAACGCATCTGGGATGCGTAAGGGTCCTGCTTGGCGAACGTTCACATGCGCGAGGATATAAAAAAAAAAAAAAAAACAA